>JALMQS010000089.1:5298369-5355176 GCA_024734495.1 Forficula auricularia
CCCTTTTGGGGTCAAAATATCAAAACGTTATATAGCTAAAAACGTAAGTTAGAAGACATCTGATGTAAATATGAAATTTCATAATAATCCCTTCAGCCGTTTTTACGAGAATCGTGAGCAACTTTTCGGAAACCACTGAAACAGACAGACATACATACAGACATACATACAGACATACATACAGACAGAAATTTTGTTGAGGGTGTTTTCGTTCATAACTTTGCTTGAAACGTGTGCAACCAAAATTTGGCGTGATTTGGAGCAATGTACAGACAAAACCTTAATTTTATATATATAGATGTAAATAAAATAGATCAACAAATAATGATGATAAAAATCAATCTAATAGACAAAATTTTAGCCAAATTATTTCAAGTGAGATTAATTGTACTATTAAGCAATAACACACTGGTTTGTCTATGTGCAATACTATTCAGTGTTCCGCCTAATTTCATTATATTACGTTGTGAAGTTGACACCTATTAATTCTAATTTAATGCTCTAGAGGTGTTGTATATAAAAATTTAATTTTTGAAACGGTTCTATTTAACAACAAATTTCGAAGATTACTCGCTTAGAATATCTCATCAAAAAGTAATTTAATATAAATTCTTCAGTATAATAATAAAACTTGAGCAAGATGCGAGGTAGCTTTCACAAAAAAAGAAATAAACCAAAATTGAGTTTTGAATTCGATATATTTCGGGGGTGAGCCCATCATCAGTTTTCTTTGACACCACCCCCGAAATATATCGAATTCAAAACTCAATTTTGGTTTATTTCTTTTATTGTGAAACCTACCTCGCATCAGCCGATCATCAGTTTTCTTTGACACCACCCCCGAAATATATCGAATTCAAAACTCAATTTTGGTTTATTTCTTTTATTGTGAAACCTACCTCGCATCTTGCTCAAGTTTTATTATTATATTAAAATGTTTCAACTAGAACCAACACCTAGCTCCTTAAAAGTTATAAATTCTTCACCTTTAAGCCAGTGGTCTGCGGACCTCCTGTGGTCCGAAACAACCTCCTAAAATACCATCATTTTTCAGTACTATGGTAAACTTGAAATTTATATATATTTTATCATTTTAACCCTTCTACTATCTTCCAAACTGAGCAACCTATCAAAAAATATTATTTAGAAGTAATATTTGCAATAAAATATACTAAAAGAAATTTTATTATAATAAATTTGATCAGATTGATATTTTAGATGCTGTTTTTAATCAGATCTTTTGTAATATTTTTGTCAACATACATAAAATTCGTGAATGTAAAGATAGTATTTTTTTGCCAAAGGATATTCAGAGATTATTTATTTCTAAGAAATTACAGACTTTTTTGCCTAAAACAGACTTTTTTTACTTACTATTTATGGAAAAAAAAAATAGACTTTTTAAGCTACTTTTTTTTCGGAAAAGATAGACTTTTTGCGCTCTCTACATATTATTAATTAAAAATTATCTTCAGAAGATTGAGATTTACTTTTCTAAATTATTTCTCATTTATTGAATAAATAATACCATTACACTTCATCAAGTTCAAGGCTCTGGGTGAGTGGGGAAGGTCTACGTTCTATTCCCTTATTGACTGAGTGAAACAGCTAAGATTTAATTTGTATTTATTATTTTATATTTGTTTAAACCTCTAATTCCTAAACAAACAGAAATTATTATTATTAGGCATTAGCAAGATGCAAAATAAATACCTTCCTTTCTCTCATAAAAAAATAAACACATAAAAAGAAAAGCAATTTTTACTTTATTAGATACTTTTATTTATAAGTGTATGAGTAGAATAAAGTAGAAGACGTTTATCCATAAATGGATAAACTATTAAAATATTGTTCATTAATTTCCATTCACACGGATCTCAACATATAATAGTAACATTATGAGAATTATAAAACTGATATCTGAATATAGAATCCCGAATCCTATGAATGGTTATAAATTCTTGGTTCGAATTCTAATGCATTTCTTTATTAATAGCGTTTTAAAGAAGGATATCCTGTCCAGGGATAAATGACCTCATTATATTTCCAAGTTAACCTGCCAGGGAAAATATGATAATTAATTCGTAGGCATTATTTGTGAGAATCCTCTCTTTGTAGATAATAATACAAAAGAAGTTGAAAATAGCATTGTAAGAGAAAATACTGTTTTATAGGTGTTGCATCTTCTTTCATATTATAAAACTAATATTATTTCATATTTTTTTTTGAAAGACTATAATTTAAATCAGTGTTCCGCAAACTTTTTGTGTTCAAGGTACACCTACCAAATCAAGAAATTTTAGAGGTACATCAAAGAAAAATCCAATGTTTATTAAATATTTATTTATTATTAAAATCAATATAATATGAAAAGATTTTTAATGAGAAGCGTGAGCCTGCTTAACTGATCACAGGCGATCAAAATTTGGAGCAATCGTTGATAAGGCTGCTCTCATCTCTCAGCATTATCTTCACAAAACTTGACATTTTTCCGCGGCACCCCAACTAATGAACACGGTACACCAGTGTGCCGCGGCACACACTTTGCGGAACACTGATTTAAATAATAAAAAAAAAAATCATTCTTCGTTTCAAGTAAAGCTCAAAAAGTTAAATTCTTTTTTATCTTGGCTCACATATAAACAGGTCAGTGCTAGATTTAATAATTTTATTTAGTATTTTAAACATAACAATCTAAAACTTGAAGAATTCAGCTAAAACCAGTAAACTAAGACCCTTAAGATATTTATTTATGCTCCAATACACATTTGCTTTCATACTCTTAAAAATAATTTCTTGATATTCTATTGTGAAAGCTCTCTGATTTTGGGATCGATGAATCGTGTTGATAATAATAACGCATCCTAGGGATCTTAATCAAATAATTTGAGAGAAAAACCTAGACATTCTAGTAAGCAATGATTTGATTCAGGGCGTTTTGTCTTTTTTTAAGACTTTTCATTATTGGGATGTTGAACAGTGCCTATATGTCGATACAATTAAATAAAATTTATTATTTCCTCTATAACTTCTCATTTCTTCTTATTAAAAATAGTAAAATAAATAAAATAATAAATTCTATATGAACACTTAGGAAATTTAAAATTTTATTTAAATCTACTTTTACTGAATCAATTCTTAAATAGGGAAGTAAATCTAATTAATTGGCCAGCTTCTGCTGGCACTGGCAGGGATATAAACTTCTGAACAGATATTGGAGTTGCAATTCTAAATATAGAGTTATATTCCCCTCAGTGTGCTCTATTAAGCCTTACAATTCTAGAAAATCATAAGAGAGTGCCATCTATTAGATCCAATGGAATGAAATTATTTTTAATTATTTATATGTCAGAAGGGTTGTTTTTCTAAATATAGGTATATTCCCCTCAGTGTGCTATATTAATTAAGCCTTACAAATTCACTTAGAAAATCCTAAGAGATGGGTGTCATATATGTATTAGATCCGATATAATGAAATTATTTTTAATTACTTATATGTCAGAAGGGTTGTTTTTCTAAATATAGAAATATAGTTATACCTATTTGTTTTTCTAAATATAGAAATATAGTTATATTCCTCTCAGTGTGCTCTATTAAGCCTTACAAATTCACTTATAAAATCCTAAGAGAGTGCCATCTATTAGATCCGATGGAATGAATTATTTTTAATTACTTATATGTCAGAAGGGTTGTTTTTCACCACCTCAGGAATCGAATCTGAGTACCACTAACAGCAATCCGGGCCATTTGGCTACCCTGTGAGGGGTGAACCCCTCTGACATATGTAAGAGGGGGTGAAAAACAACCCTTCTGACATATGATTAAAAATAACCATTCCATCGGATCTAAGAGATCACATTTTCTGATAATTTTCTAAGAAAATTTAATTCTACTAAATATATTTCTATCGGCAACTTGAAATCTCTCAATCTTACAATTCAATTCAAATGATATACAAGCAATATGACTGGAATAATGTCTACTATAATTTGTAATTATCAAACAGCAAACAGTGTTCGTAGACTCGTCCAAGAACCAGTTGCTGCCACAGGTTTAACTTTCGAGACCATGCCTTCAACATATCTTGGCTAATTCCAATTATAAGCAAAAGTTGATATGGAAATTATAAAAAATGAATCACTAGTAAAAATTATGATCTTAAAAATATATATATGAAATAAATTTGTTTATCTTTCAGAGAAACACATCATTTTTGCCTTTTAAATGATGGTTTTCCCCCTCTTCACTTTATGTTATTAAATATTTTATGACGCACTAGAGAGGAGGTTAGTAAGGGCAAAGGTACTTAAGTACTCCCAGAACACACTCCACTCGTCCACTCCTCACTCAGTCTGTCAGGTAGATTGGATAGATTCAAATTTTCATTTTTTAAAAATAGAAAATATACGATGTTTCGAAGGCATTCCTTTTCTAATCCCATCCACTACCTCTACCATTTCCTTTCTAAGAATATATTTTTAACGCCTATTCACATTACTATTAACGATTCAGTAACCCAACGATCGGCTCTGACTTATAAGAGTCGGGAT
This sequence comes from Forficula auricularia, assembly GCA_024734495.1. Taxonomy (NCBI): domain Eukaryota; kingdom Metazoa; phylum Arthropoda; class Insecta; order Dermaptera; family Forficulidae; genus Forficula; species Forficula auricularia. The sequence goes on from JALMQS010000089.1 coordinate 5,302,920, forward strand.
CAAATTAACCCGTCCCTATGGCATACATCAATTTTCTTTTGTAATCTTTCTAAAATCCAATCTAGAGAATTATTATAATTGAACAGCACAGCTAATCTTTGGTACACGATTCCTTGATAGATCCTTCTATCTAAATATAAGAGAAATAATCAATTATAATAAGCATTCCGAGTATAAGCTATTATAATTAGCAAGCATATTTAAGGCAATATACATTGTCCACAATTCAATCAGGTAAATTTCAATTCTGTATTTGAATTGTATTGTAAAATAATTCGGCTGCTATTTTAAAATAATTGTATTATCCTGTCTTTTCAACCAGGGGATGCTGTCCAAAAAATAGACTCATTTTTTTTCAATTTTATTTTATTCTTCGCTCTTTTTTGCAAAATTTATCGATAACCGCATCATAGGATTTTTAGTTATTTTTTTTCAAATTTTATCAATTGATATTTAAACAAAGCAGATAATATATTTTCACTTCCTCTTCTTCTGGTGATATTTCAATTCCTTTCATAGTTGAAAACTGACTGACGCGCTCTTAGAAGGCATAATGCAAATTAAATGTATTAAATCAAAAATTAACATACATTTTTTCTCATTGTGCTTTAAAATGTTTGAAACGTTGAGAAAAATATTTTTCAACTATGATTTTTTTCTTTTTGTGTGTCTTAATTCCGATACCCACGATAACTCAAGAACGAAAAGTTAAAAGTTCTTTTGTATCAATTCAGAGTACGTACTAATTAAATTTTGCAATATCTGGTTCAAAGGCAGAAAATATTTTTGAATTATTCTATTGAGAATTTAAGAGGATGTTATAAATAAACAATTCCCTCCTTCTTCAGGGCTTTGAAATCATTACTACATTATAATTCTGCTGAGAATGAAATACAATATATTATTGTTACTGCCACTGAAAGAGGAGACAGAGGGGAATGTCGCATTGGATTTCCTTCACTGACTTTTCAAAACCCTGAAGAAGGAGGGAATAGCCTCCGAAACGTCGGTTTTATGAATAAAAAGATAATGTAAATTATATTCTTTTTTTGGACTGCCTCATCGATATCCACCTAATTCACATATCAGTCCGTCTCCAAAAATTACTCCAACTTAGTAATTCCAAATAATTCCAAAGACGGTGTACACCTAATTCCAATCGCGGTTCACCCCTCGAATGAACCTAAGCCTTAGATAAATGCTTCTAAGGAGTCTTCCCATGACTGTTATACGGATAGGTGTCCTAAGCGAGGTTAATTAAACGTGAATGTGAGTGATTAGGGAAATGAATGAAGTGGAGTAGCAGCGGTTTGACAGATCAGATGGAGCGAGCCGGAGGAATGCCGGTTGGCGCGTGGCTGCTGGCTGGTCCAGGCCAGTGAAAGTGCGGCCCTGAGACGCTTCGGGACAGATCCAGGAATTCCGTTGCACAAGCCATCCACCTCTTCCGAGGTGTGCAATGATCTGCTTCCTCAAAGGATCACCTCTTCCCTGAACGAGGAATTATTTATTTATTTATATAAGATGACCTCGGGAAAATCTTTGAACCAAAACATTCCACAAGGTATTTGGGGCTGCTAAAAACAATTAAATACCGTTAAATATTATGCAAAGAATATTCAAATATACCTATATAAACAAAAATCCACATGAAGTGAAACATATTAAAGTAAAATGGAATATAAAGTTATATTCTTAATCGTAATTTCTTCACTGTAATAAAATTCTGTTTTATTGTCAACAATTAATTATTTTAGTGTAATTTATATAACTTTTCTAAATCTTAACAAGACTGCTTAATTAATTAATTCTTCCTGCGTCTCTATCTTAAAAAGATTGCATATTATCAAGTAAAATCCGCAAAGTGCATCGCAAGTAATCTTTAAACTGAATATAGTACTATATATGTATACGCATACGATAACTATTTATATAATAAAAAATTACAAGATTATATTTTTTTAACCGACTTCAAAAAAAGGAGGAGGTTCTCAACTCGACTGAATTTTTTTTTATGTCGAGAGTTCCGTACCCGTCTATAAGTCTTAAAATACTTGAAATATCGAATTCGTGTTTATTTATCATTGATAAGTGGGAGAATGAGGAAATTTATGGTATTTTTTATATTTTAAATTAAACTCCTAGTTTTCATATTAACTCGCGGTTTACATACTTACCTTGTTGATTTCATACTTAATTAGCTGTTTTCATACTTAACTCACGGTTTAAATACTTAACTCTCAGTTTTCTTAACTCCACGTTTTCCTAATTAACTCTCAGCTTTCACACTTAACTCCCCGTTTTCATATTAAACTCAATGTTTACATACTTACCTTGTTGATTTCATATTTAATTAGCTGTTTTCATACTTAACTACGGTTTAAATACTTAACTTTCAGTTTTCTTAATTAACTCCTCATTTTCCTAATTAACTCGCTTTTTATATACTTACCTTGTTGATTTCATATTAATTATCTGTTTTCATACTTAACTCACAGTTTTCTTAGTTAACTCCTGGTTTTCCTAATTAACTCGCTGTTTACATACTTACCTTGTTGATTTCATATTGAATTAGCTCTCTTCATACTAAACTCATGGTTTAAATACTTAACTCTCAATTTTCTTTCTTAACTCCTCGTTTTCCTGATTAACTCACTGTTTACATACTTACCTTGTTGTTTCCATACTTAACTCAAGGTTTTCTTAAATACTCAACTCACGATACTTAACTCTCAGTTTTTTAGTTAATTCCTCGTTTTCCTAATTAACTCGCTGTTTATATACTTACCTTGTTGATTTCATATTTAATTAGCTCTTTATATATAGGGTGTTTTTTTTAGAGGTATAGAACTTCGAATTGAAATAAAACACAAGAAAATCGTTTTAATGTCCATCAATTTGGCTTTATTGGAAGGATAATTTTATGCCATTAATGTTTAAATATGATTTCGGGCATGTGGCCGCCGCGGCTGGCTCGAATAAATCCAATTCTACAGGTCCAATTTTCAACCACTTTTTCGAGCATATGGGGCCGTATGTTGGCAATAACGCCACGAAAGAAAAATATTATATTGTAGAATAATCGCAATAGGAAAATAATATTAATAATTCAAATAAAAAATTAAGACACAAAGAGAAACAAAGAGGTTGTCCTCTGCTTGATGCAAATAAACATATACACATATATCTCAAGAAATTCCGAACTCTGTTTAAACAATCAAATTGAACTATCCAATAGTAATCTACTTAAGATGTTTGCTAACAAAAGATAAAAAGGAAAAAAAGGAAAAAATTCCTCCTTTCTAAGAAGAAAGGAGAAAGGGAAACATATTGTTATATTTGAATGTGAGCCCAGATAGAGTGTCTTTATTAGTTCCTAGCCCTCCAGCAGTGACGAAAGAACACCAAGTTTTCAATATCCATATGATATTGACTCCATGAAAAACATTTATAATTGAAGAAAGACTGATGATGAAGACCAAGTCTTCGAAACTATAGTCTCAAACAAATAAATAATATATATACAGATATATCATCTTGAGATATATGTGTATATGTTTATTTGCATCAAGCAGAGGACAACCTCTTTGTTTCTCTTTGTGAATCAACAACTCTGCTACTCTCGGCAAAACAAAAACTTTTCAATTAAAAAATTAAGACACTGAATACTGCGTACACAAGTGGTTACTTTAATACTATTCTCGATTTACCTAGGGCAATTTCTAATATATTAGTTTTAATAAAATTTATTTTTATTATTTTTACAAAAGTTCATCAACTCCAAATTTACATTTTTTATGCTTTTTATTTTTTCCGCAGATAATATACAACTCAAAGAAGTCAATCTATGAAAATTATATTATCCCTAATTAGAATTTTAAAAATTATGCTTGCTATGGGAAGTCATTTAATTTTTAATAGATCTAATAAATTTTGAATTAGGATACTTGAAATTATTTAATTATTTAAATTTTTAAAATATAATTTTATCTTGAAAAATAAAATCTTGATCTTGACAAGATATATTATATTTAAAACAGAGATGTTTTATAAAAAAATCTTAATTCTTTTGATCTTTCGATAGGCAAGTTTGAAATTCATTTTTTATTTTTATTTTATCATAATTAAATTCTGTCACATAAGATGTGTGAATTTGGATGACATCTAAAGTTACGAGCCGACTTTTTTCCACCCGAATGAAAAAAAAACTTGATTCCTGGTGGTCTTTCGAATTTTTCTTGTTAATATCTCCTGGATTGTTGGTTAATCATATTCGGTGAATGTTCCCGAAATAAAAACTCAATTTGTAACTATTTTGTGCTGATTCAGTAATTTTAATGCCTGGAAGTGATTATGCAAATTCAATTTTTTTTTCTCTTAGCTTTGATTCATTATGTTTTAATTATATTCAGTGAACTTCTAAAATGCCGCATCACCTCTTTAGTCTAATAGTAAAAGATCTTCTAAAGACACCAGAAATTCAGATTAAATGCAATCTTTAAACTTCATAAACAAGATAGATTTACATCAAGTCATTTGCTTAATAATTGTGATATTAATAATACGTTATCTTTAAAATGACTTAATTATGTCGTTCAGAAGCAAGTGCTGTTAAGTCAATTTTTGGAAAATTTCTAAATATTCATAAATTCTTATCCATCAAATTATATTTATTCTTTTATTCACTTTTTCGGTATATTTATTCTTTTATTCATTATTTTTCAGTTTTCCTCCTATTTTTTATTCCTTCTGAATATCTTATGGATGTAATTTAAAAAAAACATCAATTTTATAAACTTACCTCATTAGCGTCTGAGCGACTCAATTAATAGTAAAATGAATTGTTCACTATTGGTTGGATCTAGCACTTATGTTGGCCGACTCATGCTTGTGCCTGTATGGTCGCCTACCTTCAAGGCGTTGCCTTATTCGAAATAGAGGATGTTATTTTCAGTATCTTATATTTTTCAGAACACATAAAACAATTCCTTTGAGATAGATACTTGGTTCACTATAAAAAGTCCAATGTTACATACCCAAGAGTTTACGTTTAAAAGAACCAGTGTTTAGAATATGCAGTTATATAATACAATACATGAATTATCAAAGTAATTATAAACAATTTATATATACCTATACTAGCGGGCCACCCTGGGCGACACTTAAACTCTGCAAAGACTGTTTTAATCATTGTTAAAAGGAATAATATAATAAATAACCATATTAAATTAAAACATTTAATATTTAAGTAAAATTTAGTTTTCAAAATTTTAAATCTTATCCTATAATAATATAAAAGATCATTCATCAATGGTTTGATTAAACGTTTAAATTTCAAAATTTAATTATTTCATTTATTTAGAACCCTTCCATTTTGAGCCGTAGAATATTCACACACACTTCATAATAATGACATACACTTTTGGATTTTATAAAGCAACTATTTCAAATCTAAAATTAAAAATTGGTTAAACAATAATAATTGTATATTTTATTGGTTTTATAAATATTTAAGAATACTTATGTGCTGTCTAAATGGCCTTTGTTCCTGGTGACATTAAATAAATAAAAAAAAAAAAAAATATTTAAGAAATCATTATTCTTACTAAGTTCTATAACTATATATCGAAAAACAAGCATTTTCGGGGACTATTTCATAGGGCACTTTGTCCTATACAAAGCCAAACAATAGTTTCGGATTACCTTTATAAAAGAAATAAATTTTCTTGAGATCTGCAAGATTATTTATTCTAAATATTTGAATATCCTAAAAATGTTCAAGAAAATGTATTTTTATTTTCACATGAATATCATATATCTTATACGTATAATAATAACTGGTCTTTTTTATTACTTTGAAATTTGCATTTGTTTGATAACTTCCGAGATATTTATGGAAGGTATGTAACTAATTTTTTAATACATGTATATATAAAAATTTTCATTAGGTCGTATATTAGTTCCATTAAGTATTCATAGTTATATTCATTTATTAAAGGACCAAAGAAACAGGTACGTATGCGAAAAAAGCATAAAAGTTAACTGGTGTTAGCACTGCGGGAACGGTGTATTCCGGGTGACCTGGGGGTTCCAGGGGTTCTCCCCGGAAATTTTTGGAATTATATGTTTCAAATTATGTATTTTAAGGGTTTCTGGCTCCAACTTTTTAACCCCTAAAATAAATAGATTAAATAAAAAAAATAAAAAACTCAAAACCCGCACCATGACACCCCTGATTTAGAAAGTAAAATACATGGGATGGGAAAAGCTAAAAAGAATCTAAGTCAACAGACATTTAAACTAAAATGAGGCTAAAGTCGAAATAAAAATTATTTACCAGGCTTAATTAATTAGCCTAAAAAATTATTCTTCTTCTTCAAGATCCATAGTCGATTCTGAGCGTGGGCGATTACTGTGAAGAGTATCCTCTCCATTGTAATTTTCCTGGGGAAATTTTTCACATGGGGGGTTTCCGATTGCCTTCCCCTGATATGAAACTTAGATTAGATTAGATTTTTTATAACTTTTAAGGAAATAGGTGTTGGTTCAAGGTGAAACATTTTTTAATATATTTTTTATTGTTGCTCTGAGAATGATATTCTCCTGGAGCATAAAAGAGAATGTAATGATACATTGATTAAATAGTATCTGTTCTCAAAAGAGTGAAAAAGACTAATTATTATATACAAAGTTAATAATACAAATAAAAGCATAAAGTAAAAACAATTCAATTAACAAGATCAAGACTTAAATAACTTACAGAAATAAACACAAATATCTCACCCTCATCACACCCATCAGTCAGAAATTTAGAGACAAATAGAAAAGGAATGGATACTTTTGAGATGTAGCGGAAGAGAATGTTTAAGATTAAATGGGTAGAATTACAAATGCGTATGTGATAGGATTAGAGGAAAATATTATTTTGAGGGGAACATCTGAGCAAGAGAAGGGCTTAGATGAAAGTGCTTTTGAACACGGTGTATTCCTAAGAGATCTTTTGGATTGTGGAGTAGGCAAGAAAAGGGGGAGAGAAAAACAGATGATTTGAATATTTCGTCAAATAATAAGGGATTTGAGATGTGGAATTTGAAAGAATTGGTTTAGGATAAAGTCAACTGAAACCGAGTGATTTTGACAAGACTTCGGATAGAATATTCTTAGTATGATGATATTTACAATTATTCAAAATTATAACTTTCTTTTAATTTAACATCAAATTAAACTACAGATCACTTAATTAAGGGAAACAAGACTAATTATTTGACTGAAATGAACATAGAATTATGTTTAATGGAAGGCCTTTCTTTCTTTTGTGCAGTTGGACGACACAGCTCTGCAGTTATACAAAGACGGCGACTACGGCGCCTACCTGGACCTCGAGGCTTCTATCAACGAACAACAGGAAGAGTTCGAAGGCTTCCAATCAAAGTGAGTACATCTTCAACGAGTTTTGAATTGATTCAGGAAACGTCACTCAGGCTCTTTTCAATCCTTTTTAATGTTACCTTTAATGTAAAAGATTTTTTTTTGTATCTTTATTTAAGAATCTCGAACTAAAATCTTGTGTATTTTATAATAGCAAACTTCAACCTGAAAATTTATCTTACTTGCCTCGTCATCGTCTAATATCATTTTTGCTCTTGAGAGTGATATCATTTGTTGTCGCCTGAATAATGGCTTTCTTCTAGGATAAAAGTAAAAGCTTGAAGTCACTTTTATATTTACTCTGGCTTAAATATTCATACATAATTTTAAGTGTATAAACACTCGGGCACTTCTAAGAAGAATGAAATGTATTTATCTATAATATATTAAATAACAGTGTTCTTCAACCTTTGTTGTGTTTTTTGAGATAATTTTTTTATGAAAACCTTCGTTCAGTAGCACACCCAGATTTGATTTTAGGGGGGAGGGGGTGTCGTATTACATATTACATGTTATCAAGGGCTGAACTGTGACCTAAAATCGTGTACACCTACTTCCACTTCCACTTTCATTTCCAAGTAGAAGACAATAGATGACAATAGATTATCTAATGAATTCCAAAGTAATTACAAATAATTCCAAAGACGGTGTAAACCTAATTCCAATCGCGGTTCACCCCTCGCATGTTATGTACAAAGGGCCATCCATAAATTACGTCAGATAGTAAGGGGGGGGGGGGGGGGTTAAAGATTTGTGACAAAATGTGACAGGGGGGCCTGGGGATCTTAAAATTTGTGATGTCACAAAAGTCGAATTAATTTTTTTTTTTAATTTTCAAATATATTTTTTAGATTTCATGATATGAATAAAAATAAAGTTAAACTTAAGATATATTATAAATCACTTTAGTTAAGTTTACTTTATGGTCTAAAAAAATTTATACATAGGATATAAAAGTGATAGTGGGACGTCACAATACAGGGGGGCTCAATGAAAATGGACAGAATGTAACACTGTGACTGGGGTCTAAAAATCTTGAAATTCGTGTGGCGTAATTAATGGACGGTCCCCAAGGTGCGTCCCTGCCTTTGTTATAAAAACTTTATATAAAATATAAATTTTCATTTATTCAAACAAAAAGATGAATATTCCATGTAAAATATAAAGTATTTCGTAGCCTTAGAGTGTAAACCTGCTAACTCACTACACGGAAATTTTACAGGACAGAGAAAAAAACAAAATTTAATATTGTTGTTATGGAAAGAAATTATTTTTCACATTTTTTTTTCTACAACTTACGATCGTAATTTTAAGTAGCAGTTTTACTTGGATGATGCTGCATATCTCTTTTTCTTTCAAACGGTATTAATATATCGTCGCCTTAGAGAGTAAACCTGCTAATTCACAAAAAGGAAATTTTACAGGGCAGAGAAAAAAACAAACAAAATTTAATATTGTTGTTATGGAAAAAACTATTATTCACATTTTTTTTCTACAACTTAATTTTAAGTAGCAGTTTTACTTGGGCGATGCTGCATTTCTTTTTCTTTCGAACGGTATTAATATGTCATATATGATAAAAAATGGAGTTAGCAGCTTTACACTCTAAGCCGACTATATGATAAAAAATGGATTTAGCAGGACGATTTGTATTATACATCGAATATTAGAATTTACTCACGGAACCCATAAAGCTTTTGAGTGGAACACAGGTTGAAGAGCACTGATATAGAATTTAATAATTTAACCCCTTTTTTATCAAGAATACTTAGTGATTATTTTTATCATTATTATTTTGAAAAAAATCCAGCGGAATTATTTCTTAAAAATAGAAAAACATAATTAATTATCAAGGTTGTTTAGATTGAGACCAGACCATAGGTTAAATATTTTTAATCAGTGGTTACAAATCGCGTGTTTTGCTTAAATGAAAGGTAACGCAAATTATCCATTTTCGATTTCTTTCGAACATTGACTCTAGTGTTACTTAAAGAAAAAAATAGTTAATGTGGTTTTAAAATGGACCAAAGTATCAAGAAAAATTTTAGGATCGAGAAGAGATTTCTGAGTTGTTTTAGAGACGAAAAACATTATTGCCTTTACGTATAAATGAAAAGAGAGAAATTGGATGATTTTTTTTTTTTTTTTTTTTTTTTTTTTTTTATAAATTTTATTAAACCAATTATTTTACATTAATTAATGTATACCTTGAATTTTAGCTTCGATTTCGGAGATTGCTTCTCCACCATCGAGTGTCCTTATTCATATTTAGTCCTTGTTTTTAATAAGAGGAAAAATCTAATTAGATAAAAAAACCTCTTTTCCGATAATTATTTCAATTCCATTATTCCCCAATCAAGTCGATTGGTTCCATCTCCCTCTCTCTCCTCCAATCCATCCAATTGGATGATTTAAAAATATTGCTCATATATCTAAATAACAAGCCAATTTCGCTTGTGGTAGATTATGCAAAGAATAATTGTTGTCATTTCATGAATGAAAGGTTAACATTTTTCATGTGGTAAGGTTATAAATTACATAGAGTGGGCAAATTAAGAATTTTATTGTCTCCTTCAAGTTGTCATTTCAAGTAAAATCAGACACAATAGGGACTCTACACAGACAATTTTGGTAAAGTTCTCTATTCAAAGAAAAATATTTGAAAAATTGTACGCCTAAACCTAAAATTATATCATTATTGAATTTTTTATCATAGAAGTTTTGTAATTATCATTAGAAATTTACCTGAATGTGAACTCAAACTTAATATCAAAATAACTATCAGATTGCAGATATTTTTGGCTTAACTTTAGGCAGTTGCATACAAAAATATCGGTTAGCAAATTTAGCTATCTCTTTTGTTTATCAGTTTGTCCATCATCATCATTGAGTATACAGTCCTAAGACTGGTTTGATGCAACAGTCCGTCTCCACTCGACTCTGTCCCCCGCCAGCTGTTTGACCTCTCTAAATGTCTGGCATTTCATATCCCCAATTATTTGGTTGAAATATTCTAATCTGGGTCTTCCCCTTCCCCTTTTCTTTCCCACCTCCCCTCCAAGATATCCCTAAGCAGTCCCCCATTTCTCAGTGTGTGCCCCATCATCTGACCTCTTCTCTTCTTCAGACTCTTCCACAAAGTTCTTCTTTCTCCGATTCTTCCAAGAACATCTTCATTTGTAATTTTATCCATTCATTTGATATTCATCATTCTTCTGTTTGTCAGTTTGTACGGAGATGGATATTTTATTTTTGTCTACTTCGATTCTTATAATTTCTTTGGCCTTTTTATCCCCCTTTTCTTCATCTGAACTATTTTTGACTTGGCTTTATTCACTTCTAAATAATTCTCGAGACAGTTAAGTTCCACCTTCTTTATAATTTAACCTTCAAGGTCGGCCATTATCGCGACGTCTTCAGGAAATTTTAGGCGAAAAATGTTTGTCTTTCCTATCCCTGTTCCCCAACATCATTCCTCTCCCATTCGTCTTCAAGGTCATTAATATTTTCACTGAATAACGTTGGACTGAAGGAGCATACTTGTTCAACGCTCTCTCAAGTCAAAAATTTTTATCCCTTATTTTTCCATAGGAATTACAATTATGAGATTCGCCGGCTCCCAACATCCCTCGCTGTTAAATTGGAGAAGTATCTGTACTATTTCATTCGTCACTAAATTTGTCCTCATAACCTCAAGTAGCTGGAACTCTCCCCCGATCTCCGTCTTTCTCGACACTTTTAACCTTCAAACCCATGGGCGTAGTTAGGGGGCAGTGGCCCCCTATAAAACTCAGTGCGTCCCCTAGAAAAATCGATACTCCATTATTACGTGACATCACTTATGTATTTCTCATTAAATATTTCGTTACTTCCAAAATTTTTCCATTCTACTAAAGTTAGTTGATCTCTAAATGGATTTAAGGAGGTCCTTTCGCCATCAATGTTAAATAAAAAATATTAGATTATAACTATAACTTAATTTTTTTATAATAATTTAAGTCTCTATCTATGATTTGGTGAAGTTTCAATCACAAATTAGCGAGAAAATTTTTGAAAATAAAACTTTTTAAAATGTAAACATTTTCTCAGAGCCTTATAGAAAATTAAGATCTTAACACTTTCTCTTGAATTATACTACTATTAGTTGAATAGATAAAGTTAAAAAAAAACTAAAAATTAGCTTTTTGAAAAATGCCGGTTTCTTTTTTTTGCAATAAAATATATCATTGACCGAGGAATTTACTGAGAAATTTACTTTAAAAAATCACATAAATGCTATGTTTGAATGTAAACATAAACCGTATTAATACAACGCATTGTCAAATCATACAAGAGTTATTATCAGCTGATTTGAATAAAACAAACTAACTTTTTTTATAATTGTTTTTATTTCAAACATTTACGGTTTTCATACTATTTATGTTTTAATTATATTATTTGTCATTTGTATTTTAACTTATTTTATTAAATATTAGATACTACACTTCTTTTGACTCAACTGGAGCGAAAGGACCTTCTTAATTGAAAAGTTTTTATTTTGCCGAGAGTGTTGTTGATTCATAAAGAGAAACAAAGAGGTTGTCCTCTGCTTGATGCAAATAAACATACACATATATGGTATATATATCAAATATATATATATATATATATTATTTATTTGTTTGATATGTGTGTATGTTTATTTGCATCAAGTAGAGGACAACCTCTTTTTTTCTCTTTATTTATCTAATCAGATTACCGAAATTGAAAAAAGCTGGCCGGCTGCTCGTCCTAGGAAAACTCCCTATCAACGCCAATATTCAAACCTTCAAGACCCGGGTGTACAGACACCTACGCCTCTACCATTTGGGTTGATCAATTTCTCCTTCTCTTCGGAAATGTAAAGGCCTTTCGAGATCCATAGAGACTGCATCTTCTTGGTGCATCCCTTCTTGCATTCGATCCCATTAAGATAAAAAAAGTGTCCTTATTCCATTCCTATTATCCACTATAATAAAAATTTATCTCATTTCATCGTGCTTTTCTTATTTTTCTCTCCATTTGGATTTAGAGGTTGTGTATAATTTTTTTAAATAGCTTAGCAACTGTTAGAAAGATTCAATTTGCTAACGATTTAAAATATAATTATTCAACATAACTTGTTGCAATTTTGCAATCTTAGAAAAAAAAATTGGAGTCTAATTACAATGTTTAAGTACTTATTTAAGTATGTTGCTTTCACTGATTTTTAACACCAATTATATAAGTCGTTTAATATTTATTAAATGGATGCGAGGTCGTAGGATCTTCCGCTCCGAGACAATCTATAAAACTTCACGATTACTTTCTGCAGAAAAGCAACAGCCAATACGGGAGTATTAACCGGACATAAGAAAATACCAAATAAAATAAAAAAAAGCTGTCCCATATGAAGTACCGTTGTCTCTCTTGAACTCTTCTGAACATCTTTCAGTTGCTTTCCTGGATTCGCTCTCTTCGTGGTTCATACACGCTCAAGATAATAAAGATGGACGGATGCTAAGGTAGCCTGGTTAGGAGTGGAAAAGCCAATAGTTGGGAACTTGTCAACCTCATCGTTCACATTACTTGATGATCGTTACTCTTGGCTTTTTTCATGCTATCATTTTATTGATTTGCCGTTCAACAAAACATCTCATATTATAGCTATTCCAATCAGTTTATTATTTTTATTTAATTGAAAAATAAATAAATTATAATAAAAAAAACTTTAGGCATCGAATTATCTACCTTGAATTATTATTTATATGATTATTCTTTTTATTATTGCTCATTCATGTTTTTAGAAATGTGTGAAACGTGGAGAAAAATTATTTTCAAGCATTTTTTTTCCTAAATGAATATCATCTATTTAAAACTAATGTTGATATGTTAAAATTAAATTTATTTCAAAATATTACTGCTTTGTCGATTTTGTCCTCCACCATGATCGATATTACCCTACCCGAAATTACCCCATATTTTTCCCTTTTTTTTAATAAAGAACCTTATAAAAAAAATATTTGATTGCAAATCCAATAGAAGAAACTCATAATAGAAAAAGTAACCAACAATTTGACTGTTTTGAGCATCTTATTTTACCAAGATTAATACTTGATATTTTTAACAGCGCTTAAGTAGTCAATATTCCCCCACTTTCCCCTATATCAGCGGTGGACAAAGCGTAGATCGTTAAAAAAAGTACTATAAATTATTTTATTAAATATTAAATAAAAGAGAGGGGCCAGGTGTATGGTAAAGTCATGTGGACGGCCACATCAGTTTATTTGTTTCTATTTCGAATTATAAAAAATATCATAAAGTGATTGAAGTCAATCTGAGAAAAATTAATTTTTTTTTTTTTTTTTTTTATTATTAATACTGTATAAATATATCTAAATAAATAGCTATTAAATGAAAAATAGAAATAGATAATCTTTATACTAAGATTGCATGGATAGATTTTTAGGGTTTCGTTCAAAAAATAAAACAGAACTATTAATTTATTTCTTTCCAATGCCTGTCTATCTGTCAGAGCAATGTAGCTTGTAAATTAAATAGTATAAAAACGTGAAATTTAAAAAATTAAATGTATTAATTTTCCTGCAAATCAAAAACCGTATTAAAATTTTAATCAAATTATTATTTTGGGCATACTCGAATTATACGTGGTGTCCAAAATAAAAATTATAATATAATTCAAAATAGTTTCTAGTTCAGTGATAAACATTTTTATAAATTGTTGCTATATATATATATGTGTGTGATTGTAATGAATTGTGTGATGTATCTATATTGAAGATTTAGGAATGAATGTTTCATGTGAAATGACAAATTCCGGTTCTTGAACGAGATAACTACTGAGGATGGTCGACCAGTGGTGACCGAAACTGTATAGTTATCAATTAAATAATTCAAATAGTTATTGAAATTATTGTTTTATTATATTTGTGACAAAACCAACCCTTCAATTTAACGAAAAATATTTCAGAATGTATGAATATATTTTAAAGACTAAGCCCTGAAGAAGAGGAGACCATCTGTTTTTAAGAGAATGAAAATTAAAATAATAATAATTATAATAATAATAATACATACGCAATTTTTAGTTTTTGTTATTCGTTTGCCTTTTCTACAATTCTGCATTGAATTTACCAGTCCGTCTCCAAAAGAAAATATTCATAAATTTATTAAATAAAAAAAGGCGGTCTTCTAATACAAGGAACGAATTTCAATTACAAGCAAAATGGCTTATGTAATGAAAATTTGTCTTTTGTTAAGATGACCATTCTGGTTTTCAAATGTGACATTGACATATTTGTAGTCTAAACGACTGGTTGCATAATTATCTTGCATCCTCTGGAATTTGATAAAGAAATGCTCTGCTATAACTTGATTGATTCTCGCTCATCAATTAACTGGTTTCCATTTTAACCACAAAGAGGTGTTGGGTGTTTGCGAATTACATAATACCTAGAAAGGATGAATAGAAGTCATAGAGGAATGATGGAACAATTTATTTTATTTCATCTGATAACATGCACTGATAATATCTATGTATAAAAAGCTGAAGGGTTAAAACGATGGATCTGGGAATCTTAAGAGAGTTTCCTATGGCCAAATGGCCTATTAATTTAATCCAAATATTTGACCATAAATTAAACATGAATACATTCCATGTAAAAAATTAATTTTTTATTTTCACTTGAATATAAGTATGGTAAATTACATATTTAATTGAAAAGTGTTTGTTTTGCCGAGAGTAGCAGAGTTGTTGAATCATAAATAGAAATAAAGAGGCTGTCCTCTGCTTGAAGCAAATAAACATACAGATATATATCATGAGATGTATATGGATTATTTATTTGTTTAACAGTATAGTTTCGAAGGCTTGGCCTTCATCATCAGTCTTTTTTAATTATAAATATTATTTCTCATGGGGTCAGTACTAAAAACCACAGTAACACTAAAGTTAGTGTTTAGCTAGCTACCCTGCTATGTAAACAGATTTTCAATATCCACACGGTACTGACCCCATGAGAAATAATATTTGTAATTGGAAAGGACTGATGATGAAGGCCAAGTCTTCGAAACTATACGGTTAAACAAATAAATAATCTATATACATATTTATATTTGATATAAATGTTTATGTTTATTTTCATCAAGGAGAGGACAAACTCTTTGTTTCTCTTAATATTACATATTGCATTCACTTTGGAGAGGTTCAATTTTTGAAGTCTCCTCTCTCCAAAACTATAAAAGATATTTTTATTCGATTAACTTCAAGTGATAGTATTCGATGTCGTTAAGATATAGAAATTGAGTTTAGAAAAATAAACGGGTTTTGTGGGCGTTAAAGCCAAAACTAACCTGAAAACTAAATAGTGTGTGTGTGTGCAGTTATACATATCTCAGCACCAGTAAATCACAAAGCAACGCAATTTAAAATGAAGCTACGTATTAGCTAGGTCAAAATCGACATATCCCTTGTACAACTTTTACTTGAAGGTTGGGAAGGTTTTAATTTAATTTAAAATGAAGCTACGTATTAGCTAGGTCAAAATCGACATATCCCTTGTACAACTTTTACTTGAAGGTTGGGAAGGTTTTTTTTTCTCTCAAACACGATAGGGGGGAGAGTCAACAAAGTGTGACATCGTGGGACAAGGGGGAGGGTGACGAGTAGTAAGCTTCGTGACGTCACATGTATAAATCTAAAGTATTAAAAATCAACTCTAACGAAAAACTTTAAAATGTCCATGGACACAAGATGATTTGTTCTGTTTTGTAACATTTCTAAAATGCTTGATTTATTATTGATTTTATGAATAAAGATTTTAAATCATTGGCGGTTGGTGACTTTTCAACCAGGAGATGTTGTCCAAAAAAACTACCTTCATTTTTTGAAATATTGTTTTAATTTCTCCTTTTTACTTTATCCAATGCGAAGCATGGGTAAAGTATTGTAATCGCTCTCGCGCCAAGCGGGACTTCAAAGGGCCCTCAGGTAAAGACTACTGAACCCATGGACTCAATTAAGGTCACAAATTGTAGTATTCAATTAGGTTGAATTTTAGCACGTGACGATTTTGCCAAAAATTACCAGGGATCTCGTCGAGAGGCCAAAAAGTGCCATTTTTTTTGGAAGTGCGTGGGGATGGATGGATGGATGATTGGATGTATGTATGTTATCGTTTTTTTCGTCCACGATTTTTTCCACACCTTTGCACCGATTGAAATGAAATTGAAAACCTACCATTAGTTTAACAAAATGAAGCGCTGATTAGTTTTTGGTACATATCGGCCCACAAACATTAGTACTTTATTTCAGTACTTTTTTAGTTTTTTCTAAATATCTTGAAAATGATTTAACCAATTTTGATGAAATTTAAAATCCTAATTAAGTACCTTGGGGACAACAAAAAAGGTTAAATAAAGTTTTTAGTAAAAGTATATTTTAAAGTACTTTACTCTAGAGTAAGATTGTACTTTTTTTAAATTCCTTATTTTACCAAAATTTAAAAAAAAACTTTAAAATTTATTAATTTGATCGGTAATATAGCTCATTTAAACCTGTTTAAGTAAGAATGGTTAGGCTTCTCGCTGTGAAATGATAAAAATTTGGGAGGAAATTTTATAAGTAACCATAGCAACTGCGTTGTTTTTTTATCCGTTACCTTTGCTGAAGACATTAAGCCGTTTCCTCCATGTCTTCAGCAATGGTTACCAATAATAATCAAAACGTCAAAAATCTAATGTAGAATTGTTATTCCTCAAGTATTAGATGAGAATCGATCACTATTTTTGATTTTAACTCGATTCCTCCATGTGTTCAGCAATGGTTACCAATAAAAACCGAAACGTCAAAAATCCAATATAAACGTCAAAAATCCAATATAGAATGGTTATTCCTCAAGTATTAGATCAGAATCAATCACTATTTTTGATTTTAACTCTATATCTCCTTGTCTTCAGCAATGGTTACCAATAAAAACCGAAACGTCAAAAATCCAATATAGAATGGTTAGTCCTCAAGTATTAGATCAGAATCAATCACTATTTTTGATTTTAACTCGATTCCTCCATGTCTTCAGCAATGGTTACCAATAAAAACCGAAACGTCAAAAATCCAATATAGAATGGTTATTCCTCAAGTATTAGATCAGAATCAATCACTATTTTTGATTTTAACTCGTACCTATTTATGAAAATACTCTACTGTTTTAAATTGAAATATATAAATAATTTTGGAAGTGCTGTTTTAATTTAATAATTTCTAAATTTAAAATCACACCAGGAGAGGGGGGTCACACAAATGTGACCATCTGTGACAAGGACGGGGTCCCAAAAATCATGAAATTCGTGTGACGTAATTTATGGATGGCCCCATACTTACAAATACTTTAAAAGTCGCTCTGTTTAACAACTATCACAATTTCGGTAGTTTTTTTATCTCGAATGAAATACTGTATGGGGATTAATCTGAAAGAAGGAAATTGGTAGGAAGATTTCAAAGAAATGGAGGTTCTAAATGAAAATCAGCTGGGACCAACACAAGTTGACTTATATTAAATTTGTCGATAATCGCTCTTTTAAAGTGTACATTTTTCTGAAATTTTCACTATAAAAATTAACCAAGTTATTGCTATTATTTGTGAACTATGAGAGCCTATCCTATTTAGCTAATTGGAAAATAAAATCGATTACTATATTGTAAAACCTAACGAATTTTTTCATTTGATTGATCTGTAAAAAATCAATTTTCTTTATGCCTTTTGCAACGTTATTCTTTCCAAGGTTCCCATTCCAATCACCAAGGGACTAATGATTCACGTTCTTTCGATTGGCTCTATTGATTTCGTAAGGGACTCTCATTCATGGACCATTTCTCCAGCCTATTAAACAGACTAGAGTCAGTGGTTACCAGTTTTCTTTTGACCCCAGACGACAGCCAAATGACTCACTCAAATCATAAGCAAACAACTCTTGACAAGTCGCAAGTTACTAAATCGTCGTTTTTGTTTGCTTAACTCGGTGTTTCGAGCTCATCTAAAACGCTTGATGCACAAATAGCATACTGGATAAGTTTTTCTTTAATTGACAAGTTAATTGAAAGTTGCTGGATCGAGCGCTAATGAACCTGATATTCTGCTGTTAGGATTGCATTCTTATAAAGCCTTGGCCAAGACACGGCTAGAACTAAAAGTCTAACACGGGCTTTACTTTTAAATCTTGTTAACATCTTCGAATACTTTATAACTGTCATCATTACAAAAGGTCACTATTTAATTTTCTATTTAATAACGAGGGTTTCGTGCGTGTCTTCGGAAAGCCCTCTAAGCTCAGGCTTCCGGACAGGTGGCCCTGGCGAGCAGCGTTTCGGGCCAAAAAGTTTACTTCCCTTAAAAAATCCACTCCAGAGGCATATGTGTAAACTGTGCAGCTGATACATCGTCTCTGAAGTTACCCTTATATTCATTCTGAAACAGCTACAAAAAAGAGACCATACATATGACGACATAAGGAATGTATGCCCGAATACCTCTAGGTAATATTCTACCATATCCAGTAGAAATTCACTTTCAAACAACTAATATTCTGGATAGTTTTGTTGCCTTTTAAAAATTATGTATACCGAATTTGTAAAAAATCATACAAATTGCTTATAATATACCTAATATATGGTAACTCACTTTCTTCACACACCTCACCATCTATTTTAATAAATTTATTTGCTCTCTAAAATTACCGCAATGCCTAAAAAAAAACTTTTTAACGTTAGAATATGAATAGAATTTTCCAGATTTCATATTTGAATCATTTTCGCTATCTTATGGAAAATACTTTGATTTTATGAGGTTGAAATTAAATTAGTTTACATGTAGGCACTCGGCGTCTGACTTTCATTTAAAATCTATAAATTGAATAAACAAATTAATTGTGAATGATGAACTAAAAGATGTTTTGGCCGAAGTATTTGATTGCAAGAAGTTGTCAATGAATTTTGCGAAAAATAAAATAAAATTTTCAAGGGAATGAAGTGTCATTTTTGGACAGCATCCTCTGACTGAAAAGTCACCACCCGCCCCTGAAATATATGGTTATAATAATAATATATGGTTAACTATCGATTGTTTAAATGAAATTGATATAAATTGAAGTACAATTTGATCGTGTTTTATTTTATTAATTCTAAATCTAATGACCGGTTTGTCATGGTCTTTAAAGGATACTCGTTTTTCTCTTTCACCACAAGTTAAGATAATCTTCTGGAGCTTAAGAAACAGGTGGCCGATGGATGGAATCCTCTCTTGTTCCGGATATAAAACAATCGCATCTAATTTCGTTATAAGCTCCTCGAACCCATCGAAAGCCGCAAATAGCTACTTTATTAAATTGTTGATCGTATTTAATAGAGATATAGCTGCTTATGGTTGAGCAGCTTCAGGAAGATTATTCCTGGATGAGAGTTCATAAAAAACATCCTTCATTAAATTAGTGATCCTCTCATTAGAAGCAATGGAATCGAACCCAAGTGTCCTCTTTAAAGTTTATTTCTATGGACTACTTGAATTCTTATATTTTATTTTATTTTTAATTCAAACTAGCCATAGAAAGTGCGTTTTAGTGCCAAAATCTGTGTTTGTTTTTTTAATACAAAGCACTGATTATTTTTGACGGTGATTAGTGGTTTTATTAATTTACTTGATCAAATTTCATAATTCAAAAAAAGAATTATAAATATTTTTTTAGGATTATTCCGAATTTTATAATTATACCTGGCGGGCCGAGCTTGTTCTATAATTTTATGCTTCAGTCTAGCTTTATTTATAAATTAATAATATTTGAACACCTTTTAGAGCATGAAGGGTTGATCAGAAAACTTATTTCAGGTCATAATTACACTTAGTGATTTGGAATTTCCCTAGATTCTAGTAGAAATCATTTCTTTTATTAAATTTTAAATTAAGGATAGTCACCCTCTTTATGGAATGAAGGGTTGATCATAAAACTTATTTCAGGGCATAATGATGCTTATAGTGATTTGGAATTGCCCTAGAATATAGCAGAAATGATTTCTTTAGCGAAATTTTAATTAAGTGTAGTCACTTCCTTTAGGGGGTGAAGGGCGAAGGGTTGATCAGAAAATTTATCAGGCGATATTCATACTTACTTATTTGGAATTGCTCTAAAATCTTCTTCTTCAAGTGCCATACTCGATTTTGAGCGAGGGGTGAACCTCGACCTAAAATCTTGTTCATCCCCATGACTTCAAGGAACTGGAACTCTCTCCCAGCCTCTATCTTTCCCAGCACCTATGATCTTCAAACCTTCAAAACCAGGGTGCATAGACACCTACGTCTACACCCTCTCACTTAAACAACTTTCCCTTCTCTTCGGTAATGCAAGGGTCTTTCGAGATCCATAGGGGCTACATCTTTACTGGTGCACCCCTTCTTGCATTCGATTGCATTAAAAAAAAAAAAAACCTACTTCTACTTTCACTTTCATTTTCAAGTAGAAGACAATAGATTATCTAATGAATTCCAAAGTAATTCCAAAGACGGTGTACACCTAATTCCAATCTAGGGTCACCCCTCGATTTTGAGTATCGGCGGTTACTTTGGAGACTATCCTCTCGATTGTAATTTTCTTGGGGAAATTTTTCACAGGAGTGGTTTCCCATTGCCTTCCCCTGAAGGAATCAGATTATAGCCGGTCAAATATTTGCAGCTAGTCGGGGTTGAACCCTCGCTAGCTTGATTATAAGGCATACACTTTAACCACTCGGCTAACTAGACTCCTCTCTAGAATCTAGTAGAAATCATTTTTTAGTGAAATTTTAAATTAAGGGTAGTCACACAAAATTAGAAGCGTAAACTTTTTTAAGGCATTGGATATTTCTTCATTTTTTCCTGTGCCACTGTTGTTGTTTGTGTCTCTCTTTACTGTAATTTGTGTATATACGTGTAGGAGGTGTATGAAAGGTATCAAGCTATTAAAGTGTGAGCGGGACTTAAGCTTGAATCCCCGGTCCCAAGTTTGGCACAGAATAAATCATTATAAACTTTAAATTTCATTACTAACTTTTAATAACGACTTGGTACTATTTTTACTAGCTTGCTATTTATTTCATTCTTAAATTAAATAATGTTTTGTATCTAATAATAGATAAATTCATGGGTCATCTGATGTGCCAGTTTATTGAAATTTACGTTTAGGATAGTTCATTTATAATAAAAATTAAAAATAAGACTACCTTTTTCTAATGGAATGAATCAATTTGTTGGGGATCGCTGAGAGCTGGTGGATTGTCACGTTGCGCTGTAAGGAACTAAAAAACAACGGGAGATTAATGGTGTTCCTCCAGGCAGTTCCATGGATCCACCAACAATCCAGCCAATTCGTTATGGGAACATGAAATGGATATTATAATAAAATGTTTTAGAACTTGGGAAAATTATCGATATAAAACAAGTTATTTCGGTCTTGATTATTTTACTACTCAAAAAATATCTGTTTCGAGCGAACAATTTATTATCACACTTAAAATTTTTATTATCTGTCAGATATGAAAATACGATAGATGAAATATGTCTTTAATTCATTCGTAAGCTATAGTAAGTTATGGATTTTTTTACAATTAATAAGGAAAAAGAAAAATATTATGTTTAGTAGGTATATGCCACGTAACTTTCACTTACCCTGTATTAATAACAAACTAACATTAAAGTTAAATAATTTATCATCATAGAGTATATACCTACATAGATACAAGAATCCATTCAACTCTTTCCGATAACAAATCCTACACTTTTAAATTTCCACATCCCATATCATATCCCTTATATTATTTGAGAAATAAATTTTAATCTAGACCTTTATATTTCCCTTTTCTTTCTTAACTCAACCCTTAAAATATCCCTAAGCAATCCTCCAAGCATGTAACATGTACCTATCATTTAAGCTCTTTTCTTCCTCTCTCATGTGGTCTCTTTTCTCTAATCTTATCGAGAATTTCCTCATTTGTAATTATAACGACCCACTGAATCCTCACCACCAAAGGCCTCCAGTATTATTTCTAGTTGTCACATCCATACAGATCGATGATCCATACACTCTCAGCAACTTCTTCCTAATTAAATAATTCTTCTTCTTCAAGTGCCATACTCGAATGCGAGCGTCGGCGATTACTATGGAGATTATCCTCTCCATCGTAATTT
This sequence comes from Forficula auricularia, assembly GCA_024734495.1. Lineage (NCBI taxonomy): Eukaryota > Metazoa > Arthropoda > Insecta > Dermaptera > Forficulidae > Forficula > Forficula auricularia. The sequence continues at coordinate 5,325,572 of JALMQS010000089.1, forward strand.
TCCTGGGAAACTTTTCGCCGGGTGGTTTCCCGTTGCCTTCCCCTGAAAGAATCCGATTATAGTCGGTCAAATATTTGCAACTAGTCAGGCTTGAACCCGCGCTAGCTTGATTAGAATTCATGCTCTTTAACCACTCGGCCAACCTGACTCCAATTAATTAGATAATGAGAAATACAAAAAGTCCTTGAGCCCATTTTTGAGAAAAAAACAAAAATATATATATATATATATATATATATGTATATAAAAACAGAAGATGTAAAGGGGGTTGATTTAAACTGAATAGGTTTGGTATGTTGAGGCAATAACGTGTGTTTTGTTCAGTTTATAGAGACACAAACAGACAAATAACTTTTGAAGCACTTTTTGGAGACCAGAATTTCAAATTTTAAAACTAAGAAAAATGAATTATTATTAATTTAAATTAAATTAAAAATCTTCAAAAATAAGTATATTTCTGCGGAAATGACAACCAAGTAAATGTAATATATAAAATGAAGTAAAAAACTTTTTCCAATACTGGCCAATGTAATTTTCCAACGAACGTTTGAACTAAAAATTTGAAACTTAGCACATAAGTGCCTAATAAATATAAACATGTCTATTAAATTTCAGCTCATTAGCTAAAAATTTTCCATAGCCTTCTATTTAACAATTTAAATTTCATCTGATATTGCGCATTTTAAAAAAGATATTCTGAAGCTATAAAGTCCATAATCTAATCAGGTTTCGTTTTGAATAATACAAAAATTAAGACTCCAGTAACTAGTGCGTTACCAAATTTTGTGTACTTACTAGCTACAAAACTAGTGAGAATATCAAAACGAAATTTCACATGTAGCTTTGGTGCATTGAGATTAAGAGCTGAAAAGATTTTGGTTGTTATCGACCCAAAAATTAAGGGGGAGGGGAGGGAGGTTAAAAATTACAATTATAAATTTCTTTTAAGATAAACAAAAAAAAGGAACATACGATAAAATAAACCTATAATATTAAAAATAGAGTTATTATATTTCCGGGGCCAAAATTGTGAGGGGGGTTCAAAAAAATAGAATTATCAATATAAGTTCTAAACACTTTGTTGATTTGTACGAAATTTCGTAAATGCACCCTATACGACCTTATGAAAATGGCTCACTAAGGGCCGGTTGTATGTCGCAAAGTAAATGCTTTTTACCACTAACCAAGGGTAGATAGTAAATGGAGGGGCTGGGATGGCCAATCAGATGACAGGAACTTTCAGTGCCCTAAGTGAACCAAAAAGAGATAGGGTGGGGGGGGGGGAGGGTTAAAAAAATTTTCAAACAAAAATTTAAGAATGTTGATATATTTCTAATAAAATAGTCTCATAATTAAAAGGAGATATTATTAATTGCTAAGTGGCCCAAAATTGAGAGGGAGATCTTTCGTAAATAATTAAAATTATTTTATTAAATATTAAATATAGATGGGCCAGGTATATGGTAAAGTCATGTGGATGGTCACATCAGCTTATTTTTTTTAATTATGTCTAAGCTTTATTAATCTTAAATTTGAAGAAAAAAAATGTTTATGTGAAATAAATTATACTTACATATGATATAACTAACAGGTTATCTTTTAACACTGATGGAATTTCTTCAAGGCATACGACACCCTAATGAAATAATTAGCTACAGTAATAATTTATGGTACTTGGCTTAATTTGATTTACGACACATTTTTTATTAAAATGTTGCCCTTTTGTCATTTCGTATTTCACCTCACGTAAAAATTCATTTTTTATAGCAATCTTTTATTCATGCAAAATTTCGAACGTGAATTCTTGACAGAGAAGAAATCTTTATGAGCTGTTGAGTGGAATAAACTTTTCTCAGGTGATGAAGTTTTTTTTTTCAATTTCTACTGGATTCTTTATGGATTCGAAGGAGGGCGATTTTCAAAAGAAACCATCGATGAATGAAAGAAATTTTAAATAATGCAAAATTTATCTAAATTTCAACTAAACTATTTAGGTACATTTAATCTTTACTCGTGCATGATTATGAATATATTTTGATAAAATGATTTTTATTTTATTTTTAATTTTTTTGAAAAATTTAGCCTGGAAAAAGAAAATGATTTTGAAGAGCAAATCCGAGATGCTTGTGAATAAACAAAGACAGATCGATATTATATACAGGGTCGAACCACATTTTGAAGAGGTATAAAAAAAATGAAAAAAATGAACTAGAAAAAACTAGAATTTTCATTTCGTTGTGGGGGGGGGGGGGGTTAAAAATGAAAATTCTAAGCCCTTTCGAACAAACTATTTATTCAAAAATTTGGTTAGTTTTTGCAATCTAGCCTTCTGGAGGTCCACAGAATATGTATACAAAATTTTGTTGAGTTTTGTCAAAAGGGCTAGAATTTTCATTTTTGACCCTCCCCCCTATTTTGGGTGGTTATTTTTTATATTTCTAGTCTTTTTGTGGCCCACAGAATATGTATACAAAATTTGGTTGAGTTTGGTGAAAAGGGTAGGATTTTCATTTTTGACCCCCCCCCCCCTCCCCCTTTTTTTGTATGATAATGTTTACAACACATTAAAAAAAAAATATTTTATGTTCTTTTCAAAAATATATAATATAGTTTTTTCAAGTTAAATTTTTTCATTTTTTATACTTCTTTAAAATGTGGTAGATCTTTATGCACCACCCTGTATACATAAATTTCTATAATTTTTTTTGTAAGTATGTCTTTTCAAAATTATTTTGGTTTATTCAAGATTTTTATACCGATTTTCAAAAAAAAAAAAAAAAATTACTGGCATTTAAAACAGCACAGAGAAAGAAGATTGTTGAATTGAAATTATCTAATTAAGGAGACTTCAAAATATCTATTTCCTGAGAAAATTAAAATTCAAGGTTTATAAGTTCAAATTACTGCATTTTTTACCAAGCTCAGATCGTTTGCTTGTTGACAAAAAATTGCCAGATCACCAAAATGTGCGGAGAGTATACAGAGATTTTTTTTTTTATTATAAAATCATTTATTAATAATATACCTACCAATCTATTTTATCGCAATTTGTATATTTTTGCACCACTACATAATATCTGAATTATCAACGATAATTTGCACTTAGATTTCTACGAATTCATCCAAAAATGACTTTTCTCTAACAAAACATCCATTTTCAAGGACTAGGAATCATTAAGAGTCCGGGATGGTCTGTCTCATGTTACCATATTATGTTTACAACCAAGTTGATGATTTCCTTATGATTCAACCCCTCCTTGTCCTCCAAAAACCAACTAAATAACCATAAACGAGGAAAATAATACAAATTTAAATTTTCCTTAAAAGTTTTGCATTATTATTATTTGACCATGAGTTTGATATAAAACATAGAAGACCGAACTTTTGCACATCTTGCATAGATTATCAGAAAGAATAGATATCGTTTTATTTATTTTAATTTTTCCTCTCTTAAAGTTTTATTGAACATATGGTCTACATTTATTAAATAGGATACTTTTTATAGGATAAAATTTAAAAATAATTTCTAGGCAATTAATATATATGATACTTGTTAGAATTTTTTCATTACATAACCTTGACATAACGTTATTTAATAACAATATATAAAAAAATGTTAATTTATAGCTCGTTTATAATTTTATATATATATACATATGTATAATATATATATATATATATATATATATGCTATAAAGTTCATCTGTCTGATTCTTTGGGGAATCGAAACAGATGAATTTTGTTCGAATATTCAATAATACATTTTATTTGGAATGTTTAATGTTAACGTTAGATGAACGCGAAAGTTAAAACTTTTTATTTTAGTATATATATATATATATACAGGGTGATTCACGGTCGGTGGCACGTTGGACGTTTATGGAAAACGGAAGGCAGGATTTTTCTGAAAATTTAGCACCTCACATTTTCTTACCTGTTCTATCGATCTAAAATATTTTCAGCATTGCGACGTTTCGACTTCCACCGAAAAGTCGTAGCAACTTTATTTTTTTAAATGGAACACCCCGTATATTAACACGTTTTTAGAACCGCTCTTTTATTAAAATACTTTTTTGTTAATATTGTACTATACCTATCTGTATCGGTTTTTGAGATAAAAAATAATTTATGTTAAATTTGGTCCAAAACATGGCCCTAATTAAACTTAAATAAATTAGTGCTCTCAATTCATGAAAAGTTGATATTTTGATGGTAGTTCAGACAGACCCGAAGTATTTAATTTACCTCGAGAAATCGACTCCATATTATACAGGGCGTGCTAGGATTACTATTATTTCCGTTATTCATAAAGGGAGTCAAAAGTTCATTTTTTTCAAATGAGACCCCCTGTAAATTACTTAATTAATTGAAAGACGAAGAAAAATTCTTTAAGATGATATATCATGTCCCTATACCTAGAACATCAAGTTTACTTAATAAAGCCGCTTTTCGTGAAAAATTACTTTTTAATGAATAACTTTTAAGGAGTTCGGTGTTGGTTCTAGGTGAAACATTTTAATATAATAATAAAACTTGAGTAAGCTACGAGGTAGGTTTCACAAAAAAAGAAATAAAACAAAATTGAGTTTTGAATTAGATATATTTCGGGGGTTAGCCCATCATCAGGAGTCTAAGAAAACTGATAACATATTGGAAAAATAGTTTTACAAGTAAGTATTTAATTTTTTTTTTTTTTTTTTTAATGTATGTGGTGGGGGGAATGTAGGGGAAGAGGAGAAGTTGTTCTAAAAATTAATATTTTCTATTGAGATTTGAGCTGTCTGAAAGGGATCTATACCTGCTATTATAATAACGAATGGACAAGTACCTGAGAAGGTACACCTTGAAAGGTATATGAGAGAGTGCAATTACCCTAGTATATTCAATGTGCAAACAATGGAAGGAATGTTTATTTAATTTATTATAACATATAATCAATAATTGTATTTTTATACACTTCCAATTGATTATTTAAAATATTTGAATTATTAGAGAGGGCTATTTTTATCTCGGTGGATTCCAAGAGGTCCAATTTAAGGCCTTTTCTTTCAAAATGAATGGGGATAGGGTTATTATTAGAGGGTGAATGATTAGATTCATGTAAGTGAATTGCGAAGGCTGAGGTCGAATCTAAATTAATGTTATCGGATTTGTTGAGATGATTAAGGGCTCTTACATGCTCGGAGTAACGTATTTTGAAAGCGCGACCTGTCTGCCCAATATAAAAAGCGTCACAATCTTGACAAGTTAATTTATACACTCCTGATTTGTCTAATTTATCAATTTTGTCTATTTTATTGTTAATTAATTGGGAGCCTAAATTGTTGTTGTTGTATAAAGCAGGAGTGATTCCATATGATCTAAGGGTATAAGCTAATGGAGATGTCAGATGATTAGAAATGAAGGGTATTCTTCTATATATTTTTTCAGTTCCCGATTCTAATGACTTTTTAATGAATTTAATTTTAACTAACCATGGAAATATCAAGCTTATGACAGTTTGTTGATTATTTATAAGTAACTTATAAACAGTTTATTAACGATGTTCAAAAAAATCTTCCAACATGATCGCCAATATTGATTATTCAAACGAAGTTCTTATAGTACAAAAAAAATAATTTCATAAGAACTTCGTTTGAATAATCAATATTTGCGATCATTTTGGGAGATTTTTTTTGGACATCCTCAATAAACTGTTTATAAGTTACTTATAAATAGTCAACAAACTGTCATAAGCTTGATATTTCCATGGTTGGTTGAAATTAAATTCATTAAAAAGTAATTTCTCACGAAAAAGCTGCTTTATTAAGTAAACTTGATGTTTTAGGTATAGGGACATGATATATCATCTTAAAGAATTTTTCTTCGTCTTTCAATTTGTTAAGTAATATACAGGGGGTCTCATTTGAAAAAATGAACTTTTGACTCCTTTTATGAATAACGGAAATAATAGTAATCTTAGCACGCCCTGTATAATATGGAGTCGATTTCTCGAGGTAAATTAAATACTTCGGGTCTGTCAAAACTACCATCAAAATATCAACTTTTCCTGAATTGAGAGCACTAATTTATTTAAGTTTAATTAGGGCCATGTTGTGGACCAAATTTAACATAAATTATTTTTTATCTCAAAAACCGATACAGATAGTTATAGTACAATATTAACAAAAAAGTATTTTAATAAAAGAGCGGTTCTAAAAACGTGTTAATATACGCGTTCCATTAAAAAAAATAAAGTTGCTACGACTTTTCGATGGAAGCCGAAAAATCGCAATGCTGAAAATATTTTAGATCGATAGAACAGGTAAGAAAATGTAAGGAGCTAAATTTTCAGAAAAATCATGCGTTCCGTTTTCTATAAATTTCTAACGTGCCACCGACCGTGAATCTTCCTGTATATATATGTGTGTGGCGTGCTGTGACTTTTCAACCAGGGGATGCTGTCCAAAAAACGAACCATCCATTTTTTTAAATTTTATTTTATTCTCGCTCATTTTTACAAAATTCATCTATAACAGCCTCATATAATTAATAATTATTAATTTACCTCGAAATAAAGTTGATTTTTCTTCCATAGGTTGGATTCTATAAAACACATTCAAATCAAATTATATAAAAAAAAACTTTAAAAAACGTTTTAAAGTTAAAGTTTTTTAATGTTTAAAAAAGTTTTAAAAAGTGTTAAAAAAAATTGTTGTGCCATATTTGAGGAAAAAAAAAAGAAAAATCTTTTATGTGAATGTCAACTTCTGGTGTTCCGATTTCAAGCAAAAGTTTTCTGTACCCCTTCTAGCCTATATTGAGCTTAAGTTTCGAATTTCGTGGCTCTGAGATTTATGGTTGCGATACGCAGAGGGGCTACATTCTTACCTACGTAAACATCAGCTTCCGGTACTTCTATTTTAGCCAAAATCTTCTGGTACTTCTTGTAGCCTCTAAATAGCTTAAGTTTCAAATTTCAAGACTCTACGACTTACCGAAGACGAGATATGAACGATTAAATTATTTATTTTACGACATGACTAATTTACACCCCCTTTCTTTATTTCAATCGGATTAAAAATTTGATACAACTAATAACTCATGAGACTTGATAAGTACACCAATTGTTAGCAAAATCTTTACAGCCGTTTTGAGAATCCGATAGTATATATATATATATACAAGAATTGTTCATTTAATAATATAATATTTAACTTTGCAGGTAAAAGTTTTAAAATTAAAAAAATAGAGTGGGTGTTATAAATTAGACAATTATAAAATCGCGAATTTAAGCAAGATTTACTAATAAAATAATTTGATAAATCATTTTCAATAGAAAATTTTTTCCTAGTTTACGAAATATTATAATGTCTATTCGTCTATTGTTTTTGTTAATATCATTTATCTTTAATTAATCTTGGGCGTTAATCCATGGAGATAACGTAAATAAGGTCAATCTTTATAATACAATTTAAATTGTTTTTTATTTAATTAGTTTTTTTGTTATTGAAAAAGTATGGTATGATTTTAATTTTTATCAACAAATAATTTCTCAGGTTTTTTATACAATTTTTTATTAAATTTAATAAATATTTCCATCATTTTTTCATAAAATTCGAAAATCAATTCAATGTTTATTAATTTGTTTAAATTTCTGCCTTCATCTTTTATACTTTATTATTTACTTCATTCTTTATACCCATAATAAACTTAAATACACAATATTATAACTTTAAATTTATTATAGAATTACTTTATTTGGCATTCATTTTATAAAAATTTTATATCAATTAATTTATGACTATGAATAAATAAAAATAAAACGCATCTCTTAAATTTTTGCTAATCGACTTATATAGGTCTAGAATCGAGGAAAGAAAAGAAGCTCAATTGAAATTTCGGCCGGCTCTTCGTGCGATTGAATGCAGAATTGGCTGCGTGTTGGAAACGACCTAGGGGCCCCTATTGAATTTGCGTGTTGTGTCCTCAGCAGGTGTTCATGTGTGCAAGTCCCTCGTAAGTCTGAGAAACCTTCATGGCCAACACTGATTCACATAAAACATGTTTGTTCAAAAAAAACATTTCCAGAAAAATTTCAACAAGATTTCCTTATTATATTCTATCAGATGCATTATTTATTTATTCTTAATTTTTTATTTTTTTCAAATTTTCATCAGTCATTCACGTACTGGAACTTGAGAGAATCTCATTTTCTATTCATAAGATCATTTACATACATGTATACATATAGCAAGAATATTTCACTAATAATAATAATGCTATCTATATATAAATTTAATAACAATATAATGTGAAAATCATGGAATAATTATCGTGACATTAAGCTGTTCTTTATCTAAAATTAGATTTATTTTAAAAAATTCCCAGCACTTACCGCAAACATTATTAAGAACCTCCTGTTGCATATCTACAAGGCGTACCAAGAAATACTCTCATATTGTTTCTTTGATTACAAAGTGGTGATTTTTAATTTTTGTCTTTGAAATGAATAGAAAAATAATTATAATTTTTTTTTTAAAGTAGCTCGTTTTAGACTTTAGTTTCCGATTTTTCTATAAAGCTTTAATGGGCAAATTGATGATTTGTAAACTTTTTTTGAGTTGAAACTCATATCATTTGATCAGAGACGTATCCGAAAATTTTTATTGGGGTTTCAAATTGTTAGTTTCATTAAAAATAAAGAATTATTTAAAATAAGGTAGTAGTGGATTGTGGTCTATTAATGCTGTGGATGCGGCACATCCCTAAAAATTCAAAATTTAGAGTATTTTCATAAATATATAAGGTCGACTTCAAAATTTCAGAAGGATCTTTAAATTTTCAAATTATTATCCGTTATTTCAAATATTTCTATAAAAAAAATTTTTTGTTTTGAAAAGTATATTGGTTCTCGAAATGAAATAAAATTGTTGCGTAGTTTCAAGGGGCAATTAAAATGAATGATTTTTCCGAAAAGGGTGCCGATAGATGGTTTGAAGTCCCTGCCTGGTATATCTTCCAGTTCAAGAATGTCAAAGACAAGTGCAGACGAGTTTTAGTCGAATAAAAATTGTTCTCGCTGAGGAACTATTAAAATATAAATAATACAAAAAAGGAATAAATATAGATGATTCGGGAATTTTCGGACTAATCCATTTCTAAGAGCTCTCAATATATAAGGTCGGAAATAGCTAAGAATGCCATAGACAAGTCTATGTTACTTATAACAATATAATTAGGAGAAATTTAAGATTTTCTTATAGGACAGGCTGATTCATTGTGGAAGATGTTCGATTTTCATCTCAGGGACTGTGGAGTTTAAGTCAAAAGATTTAATTTCTGACTCCTAACCTCACTAAAGCAAAGAGTCATTATCCGTTTGTGACGAAGGTCCCAAAATATATTTAAAAAAATCTAATGTTAAATTTGAAAAATAACGAAAAATCGAAGATTAAAATAAAATTTCTAAAAATGAAGGGTTGAAAAGTCGCCAACCGCCACTGTGAGGTAGGTATATATTAATATAAAAAACTTGGAATAAAAGTAATATATAAAACATCTAAAGGTACTTGCCCTCCAATCCGGTACATTGTTACGCAGATGACAGCACCCTACATAACGCCCCTGCATCGCATAAAAACCGTGCAGACATTGCCTCTTCAATTAATTTAGACTTATGCAAACTTAAAAATTGGGGATCCCGAAACTTAGTTAACTTCAATGCAGGGAAAACTCAGTGTTGCCTTATTTCTAGGCGACAGAAACCTCCCAAACATATCATTCGACTCAAACTCACTAGAATTCAGGGATAAAATTTCAATGCTAGGCTTAACTCTAGGGTCTGACCTTTCATGGAATGACCATATCTCAACCTAAAGCTGCAGCACGCAAGCTTGGTCTCCTATTTAGGTCTAAACGCTGTAATACTCCCAGTCAACTTATTATACTATATAAGGCTCAAATTCGTCCCTGTCTCGAATATGGCTCTCATCTGTGGAGGGGTTCCTCCAAGCATTCTCTTGCTACACTGGATGCAATTCAGAAGCGAGCAATTAAACTAATAGGAGACCCGGCTCTAACCAACTCACTCGAATCCCTGGCTCACCGAAGAACCGTTTCTGCCCTTTCCCTGTACTACAGATACTATCACGGTGTCTGTTCAGTCGAGCTGAAATCAGTTATCCCCCCTAATGCCCTCTTTACGAGAAACACGCGGTTTTCTAACGCTCAGCACCCCTTCGCTGTCAAATTGGATAAAAGTCGAACAAGCGCTTTCGCCAACTCTTTTATCCCTATGACCTCCAGAGACTGGAACTCGCTCCCTGCCACCATCTTTCCCGCGACTTATAACCTTCAGCTATTTAAGACCCGTATCCACAGATACCTTCGACCCCCGCCCAACCCATAAAATTCTTTCTTCTTCTTTTCACGATAGAGGGGCCAACCCAGGCCTTTAGGGGTTGAACCTTTTTGGTCTAACTCCTTCTCTCATCATTATCATAAAAAATATATATATATTAGATTTATTATTGTATTTACGATAGATAGTGTAAGCTAGATGTTTTCGGAGTGATAGGATGAGGCATGGTTGTAGATAGAAAATTAACTAAAATTGTAGATTAATTATACAATGGCTCGGCTTATATTACTTTCCATTTATTTATATAGACATGCAATATTTTGTCTTGAATATTTATTCTATGCTACTTATATAATTATTTATCTTTATATGAAAATTGTAACTCAATCTGTAAATCTAATTCTTTCATCATTGATTATTTGATTCTATAATCCCTACTTATCTAGACTTGTTATATATTCAAATTTTATTAATTAGTTTAAAAAAGTAATTTATTTTAAAATACGATTAATATTTTGTACATGCTTACAAAAACTTCTTATTATAATTTAATAAAATAACCAAATAATTTTAATTTTTATTCATTATAAAAATTAACATCATAGTCAACGAGCGCTTCAATCACTATATCAGAGATCGCTAACAAGGGGTGGGAAATAAATCTTGTTTTTAGTCTTAACGAAGCCTATTAATAAAATAGAGTTATTTTTTCATTTAAGAAAATCCATTAAAAGAAATAAGCAGAACATTAAATATCTATTTATCAATTCATCTTATATGCCAAGCTTAACGATTCCCTATTATTGTAAATGGTCATATATATTCTCATAGCCAAGAGACATGAATATATTCCATTTTGAATGGTTGCATATTTGGCTGCTGCGATTTCTGTCAAGCTCATTTATTCATTTAAAACATGGTAATATGTTTGAAAAGGTTCCCATTGTAATCTTAGTAATTATGGACAGGATATAAAATACAGCTTCTTTCTAGATGTGTACTGCAACGGTCGCTTTTATTATCTTATATTATCCTTTTGGTCCTCCTGAGTTGCTCGATGGAACTAATTTCATTTCAATAAGAAAGAGCTTGCAAGTTTACCAAGATACCATCTTTTTTGGAGTTCAAAGACAAAGCCGCAACTTCCATTATGCCTTCTTTTCTTTCAACTGTCATCCTGTCCATTTAGTAGTGAAAGGAAATTTTGATTTTTGAAATCCTAAAGACCAAATACAATGATTAGCATTAATTTATCATCGTTCTTTAGAATAGAAAGAAATAACCTTATCATATATATTTTGGAATTTTCTTATATGGAAAGTTTTAATGATTAATAAAATAAGATATTTTACATTTTATACTAATAGAATAGGAATAGGTGCGAAAGCTGAAACCTTGACTACTATTGGTGTTAGTAAAATTTACATATACTCAGGAGTTCCTCCCCGCCCAGATTCATAAAAAGTAACCTCCCCCAATTTTATGAAAAGTATCCCCTTTTTTGATAATGGAGAATGGTGTGGGTTCTTGGTTAAACATTTTAAATAAAATAAAGAATATTTTGAAAAATTTTAGAAACTTTTTAAAATTTTAAATATAAAATACTAGGTAGGTTTCACAAAAAAGTAAATCCCCTTCAGTTCTATGAAAAGTATCCCCCCCCCCCCCCCCCCCCGTATTTCTAATTAATTAGAAAAACTTTTTATTACCTTTTGTTGAAGTCATAAGACTTGACCGCTTTTATTTTTAGCATTTAATATTAAAATGCAACAATTTTCAACCCCCCAGAAATTTCAATGACACACCGTGCGTTATAACCCCTCCCCTGTGGGTGCCCCTGATATAATTCACACAACAGAAATTAAGAGTTATAAATACTATTACAGAAGAACTTATAAAATCGTTCATCATAATTCTTATAAAAACAAGAAAAAGCTCACTTTTAGACAATTTGAATTCTAACATAATATACTTCTCTCAACCTTATTTTGTTGGGTTTTTTACCTTCATTTACCATATATAAGTGAAAGTCAGTGGCGTAGCCAGAAATTTTCATAAGGGGGTGGGTGGGGGGGGGGGGGGGTCAATCCACAAAGCAAAATATTTAGTGGGAATTTTTTTTATTAAAACAAATAAGTACTTCAAGAAATTAAAAAAGAATATATTTCTTGATTAAACATTTGAAATATATTTAATTACGGTTAGTTTGCCATTGCCGTTACTCATTCCATGAGCCCTGCCTTTGGGTGAGGGGGGGGGGGGTTCTGACCCGCCAAAACCCCCCGCGGCTACGCCCTTGGTGAAAGTATTATGTTCCCCAAAAAAATTTTGATTTTGAATATTGTATTCATAAGATTGTAGGTACATGGTACATGTTTTTTTTTATCTGCCAAGGTTTTCTACCTGTGTGTTTGGCTAACTAAAACGATCAAAAATTATAATAAATAGAAATATTTAAAACTTAACTTGCTATCAGTTGAAGATGCGACAGCACTGTTTTGGTCTTAATCTGACTTCCGGAAATACACCACTTCTTTACTTCAAGCAGGTTTAGGCAATGAGTGTTATTTTTACATAAACGTCATGGTATTGGATAAAGTCGGGAGCAGATGAAGATCGCGTCAAACCAGTCCTTAGATTGAATACTCCTATTATGATCAATAACAACTCTAAATGATTTTCTGGGAATTAAAATTATCTATAGGTACCTCATCCTCCAAAATATCCTTCGTAACTCAAAGTGAACCCTATCATCTGAGTTCTTCTCCTTACAATGTTATCTTTTCTCTAATATAATATATTTAAATTTTGTGACGAAAACCTATTAAAGATTGACAAATATGTATAATACGTATATATTTTTATTATGATTTAATTTTAAAGTTTGCTTGTTTATAATGATATAGTTATAAAAGAGGGGGATTATTTTTACTTTATTATTGAAATGAATAAATCTGTTGTTTCTCCCCTGTCACTTGTAGAACATATTTAGGCAAGGTTGATTGCAGTTAAAATCGTTTGTAATTTGTCAGAGCCACTTGGGACATTAATCTTCTTCCTAAACATTTATGGGCCATGCACGTGCCGTGGTCCTTACTCAGGATGTCTTCTTCGGCTTTATCAGGACACGGGCGATCGATAAAAACATCACACATCATATATTTATCTGGACGTCACGACACTATTATTCCAGCCACTAATTTCTTTCCAGGAGCCGGCTGCTCTTTCTACCCTCTTCGGCCCTAAGTGCCACACCGTTATGCTATAGTTAACCACCGACAAGTAATTTGATATACGACTCAGGCCTAGGCAACGTTTAATAGCCATTAAATCTGACCCACATTTTCTAAAACATCCTTAGAAAAAAGAGGAGGCCCTTTAGTTTTCCTTTCATTTTTTCCCTTTAATAATCAAAAGGGGCCATTCTTATCTGAGCTATCATCTATTTAGTAAACCAACATGCAACACCCTTTCAATTTATAGATCTATTAGATCAAGATTTTATTTCTATTCACACACAAGCACACACTTATATATATCGTATACACAGCCTATAGACTCTTAAAAAGATAAAATATTAATTCAAAGACGGTGTCCTCTGCTTTATGTAGCAATAAATCCGATAAAAAATAACGAAGTTATGACAAAATGTGTGTAAGCACTGCTCTCGTAATTGAATTTTGAGACAGACATCATTTCCTCCTATTTTCCTACAAATTTTGTCATAACTTCGTTATTTTTTATCGAATTTTGAAAAATAATGTGTCATTTTGTTCACAGTAAAAAGATCTAACAAAACTAATTTTAATAAAATTCAAGATTAAAAAGTTATTCACAATTAAAAATTTTAAATGGCGGCCATTTTAAAAATTTTCAAGATAAAATTTAGTTAATTTTTTAAATAGTAGATAATGTAGTTAAGTACATGTAACCCAATTTCATAAAGATATCTAGATTAGTTCTCAAGATAGACGTTTTTCTTAAAAAAAAAAAAAAAAATACCTATGTTTATTAGAACTTTTAATCTAATTTTGATGTTGGGAATCACGCCCTGAAGTCTTGGAACCCTTTTTCTAAACACCCTGTATATAAATATATTAGTGTCCCAAGACATAAGGAGGATTATTTTTTTCGGGAAATCCGATACACATACCCTCTATTTTTTTGTTTGATCTCAAAAACTCAAATAATAAATATTATTGCGATTGAATAAGGATATCTTGTGCCGACTTAATGCCAAACATAAAACATGCAAATTTGAACCGAGTTAATATGGAAGGATTCTAAAACTCAATGTTTATTTGGTAAATAAAACACGAATATATCCAAATGATATAACTATTTGATATTTAATATTTAAAAAACATTATTCTTTATTTTTTTTTCAAAGTTTGCTTTTTATAGTCCATGGATCTAAAGCCGGCAACAGTTTTCCCAATAGATAAATAATACACTCACGAATACTGAGATTTAAGCTTTCATTAATATTTAAATTTATTTCACGAATATTGTAAAACAAAACTGCCTGAACTTGTCCATTAGAGGGAAATTTTGTACTCGTTATTTGATGCTTCACTTCCCCTATTAAAAATATACTCTTTTTAGGACTGCCTAATTAAACCGACATGTTGACTAATTGAAAACAATGCTTTTATTAACAAAATAGCAAGCGATTACAAGCATATCGATACGTTAGCTGGTGTTCGCCTTAGTCTTCAAGTACTAACATGTTTCGTTGCAAGTCGACTCAGGTTGCCGGGCTCAGGCGTAGACAAAATTTCATTTGCCTACAATTGTTTTGACATAAAAAAAATTTAGAGGGCATGCGTTAAAAAAAGAGTAATTTTTTTGGGACACCTTAATATAATAATATATAGAGTACATACTATTTATTTATTTGACCTTACAGTTTCAAAGGATTTGCATTAAACTTCTGTATTATTATCAATATTACATATATTTGAATTAATTTTTGAACATTTAGTCAGATATGAAGAGACGCTATTTATTCACTTTATGTACTTGATATATATAGTTCCAAATAAGTGTGGATATTTTATTTACATTTAACAGAGGATACACGCTTTGATTTACTTTGATAAATTCAACAACTTTAGACGAACCGCATTTAATTTCATTATAAAATTAATTTTGACAAATCTTGTTAGCGTACGAATTGGGCTAGAAATTTAAAATTCCTTATAGAGGCGGAGTTTATTAAAATAATACACTCTATTCCTTTTAGGTAAGATAAAAAAAAAATATTAGCCTTTGATTGGTATCATGAAATACCATCTAAAACATTGTCTATTTATGGTTTTCTCTAAAATTTATCGAATTTCCATCGTATTTCACCTTAAATATAGAAATATTATCCTCAGGAAATGATAGGAATACGAAAGTGAATGTTTATGCTCACTGCTCAGATATAAAAGGTGTTTTTCAAAAGATAAATTAAAATAATAATAAATTATATTTTAAAAAAACTAAAAAGCTTGCTTCTAAAAAGTACAAAATAATGTATTACTTAATCAAAAATTGTGGGGCGCAGAAATATGTACTTTTAATTAATTTCGTCAAAGTGACACACGCTTTTTGATTAAGGAATACATTATTTTCTACTTTTTAACCGACTTCAAAAAAGGAGGAGGTTCTCAATTCGACTGATTTTTTTTTTTTTTTTTTTTTTTTTTTTAATTATGATACCTGATATCTTCGCGAATTGTAAACCGATTGTGAGGATTTTTTTGCCTTCGGTTCAGTCTAGTTTCCAATTGGTAAAAATATAAATTTCATTGGTATTGGATCTTTTTTGTTATGTTTGCTCAGGCATAACTTCTTTGTTTATGAACCGATTTTAATTATTCTTCCTGCGTTTGGATCAGTATAGCTCCAAGATAGTCAAGATACCTAACTATTTATTTATTGATTGATTTTATGTATGTTTAGCGAGAACTTTTTTCCACCTGGACCGATTTCAATGATTCTTTTTTTATTGGAAAGGGGGTACCTTAGGGGTGGTCCCATATTAATTTATTCAAGTTCTGATGATATGATCAATGACGAAATAACGTAAATCTCCAATTCTTATAAGAAAATAATCGAAATTATAATAAATAAAATCTTTTATAAAAAAAAATCTGAAAACATTCATTAAAACCCGCAAACGTTTCGAGAGAATTTCTATATTTATGAATTGAATTTTATTATCAATTTCTGGGATGGGGATTGGGATAGAATAATGGAATTCAAATAATTATCGGAAAAGAGGTTTTTTTCTTTAATTAGTTTTTTTCCTCTTATTAAAAACAAGGACTAAAAGATGATCAAGGACACTCAATGGTGGAGAAATAATCTCCGTAATCGAAGCTCAAAAGCAATGTATGCATAAATTCATGTAAAATAATTGGTTTAATATCCATTTCTGATTCCTTCGCCTTAATCTTTCTCTTACGAGATACATGCAATAAGGTATTATAATAAGTCAATATTCTTAACATCACTAAAAAGAGAAAAATAAAAATAATTTTTATAAAAAAAAAATAAAACAGACTTCAAAAAAATTAAATGCAACAAATAAAATGCACTAAAAGGTATAAAATAATTATCTAATTTAGTTACAACTAAACGACGAAATATTAACATGAAATCCCTTTTTGAAGTCGGTCCTAAACAAACTATATAAGCGAGCGTACCCGCCAAAAGTACTAACTAAAATCCGTCGAGTTTGATTCATAAAATGTATATTTTTGGCACCGACTTCAAAAAGTGATTTCATGTTAATATTTCGTCGTTTAGTTGTAACTAAAATAGATAATTATTTTATACCTTTTAGTGCATTTTATTTCTTTCATTTAATTTTTTTGAAGTCGGTTTTATTTTTTTTTATAAAAATTATTTTTATTAGAAACATGTTTTTTAGTTTTTTTATTATTATAATGTTTTTTTACTTTTTAGTCTTAATTATTTTTATAAAGAAATGTTTGCGAAACTTAACAGAATGAAATAATTTTTTTTTTTTTTTTTTTTTTTTTTTTTTTTATAAATTTTATTAAACCAATTATTTTTCCATATCGATAAACAATTATTTTTATAGAGAAATGTTTGCGGAATTTAACAGAACAAAAGTCACATTGATAGATAGATAGATACAGGTGAAGCTAATATAAAGCATGTAAAAATAAAAAATAATATATACCTTATTAATAATTATTTATCGTTATTTCTATTCCACTATAAATCTGATTTAATTATAAATAATCTTTTCTTAAATTTTAGATTCATATTTACATTATACTTTCATTATCAGTAATTAATTAATAATAATATATACAAGCCTAGTACTTGAGACATGAAATTATTTCCAGTATTGCGGGTTGTATACACTCCAGGCGTTTCTCTTAGATACATCGATATTTATTTTATTTATTTATACAAAACACGGATTCAAAATAAAATGTAAAAGATAAATATGAATGAATTAGAAAATTATAAAATTTAAATTGAATGAATTACTAAAAATAATTATATTAATTATAGTTTAATTATATTCAGCATTTATAATTAAAATTATTAGTAATTAAATTTTACTAATGATTTCGAATATGTTTAAAAACTTTCCCATATTAAAAGGATTTAACCGCATATTGTCTAATCTTTAAAAGGATGGTTAGGTGGATTAAAATTTCAAAATTAAAAAAATTTTATTGAAAAAATAAACATTATTTTACAAAAATGAAAGCGGTTTTAGTTAAAGGGTCCCTTACTTAGTATGAAGATGAATATTTTTATGCGTCATCAACCAAATTATATATATTTTTATTCAAAAAATTTGATTTTTGACATTTCTCTCATATTATAATAACTTTTCTGATAAATGTCCTTATATAAATGTATGTATACCTCAAAGTGTTAGGCAATAATGGTGAAATTTAAGGGAAAAATTAGATAAATACTTCCTACAAAACTCACCCCCTCCCCATATAAAAACAGAAACCTCATTATTACGAGTCATGCCTTAAGTATTTCTCATTAAATTATTTCGTTACTTCCAAAATTTGTCAATTGTGTATTAAAAAGTTAGTTGATTTCTAATAATATTACCGAAATTGAAACCTTGTGGTGGCAATCAGCTGGCTCGGGTCTCGGCGCCGTGCATGCGAGGAAATCTCCCTAACTACGCCAACGCTTATTAAATCCAAAATATATATTAAATTTTTAGTCTTTCCATATTAACTTCGAAATCAAATAGAAAATTTTCGAGTATCAAAATATTCTTATAGTATAAAGTTTTTTTGTTTCTTCTTATCAAAAGAGGACGGGAATTCTATCATGGACACTTTACCATACACCCTGACCCCTCTCTTTATTTAATAAAATTATTTTAATTATTTTGAGGGACCAACTCCTCCCCCCTCCCTTTTGGATCGTTAGTTTTTGAATTTTTAGTCTTCTGAGGTCCCACTGATTATGTATTCAAAATTTGGTTGAGTTTGCTGAAATGGTCTAGATTTTTATTTTTTGACACCCCGGCCAATTTCTTCTGCCCCAAAAAAAAATTATTTTCGTTATTATAGGTTAATTTTATAGTATATTTCATTTTTCGTGTTTTTTTTTTTTTAATTTGAAAATATTATAATTTTAATTTTTAACCCCCCCCCCCCTTAATTTTGGGTCAATATGCACCAAAATCTAATCAGCTTCTGATTTCAATGCACCAAAACTACAAGTGAAATTTAGTTTAAATTCACACTAGTTTTTGATCTAGCTCGTCCACAAAAAATTGGGAACGCACAGACTAACTAACAGACATTTTGATAAATAGTTATTATCTTGAAAAATATAAATAGTTTCAGCCATTTTTTAGATATTTCGAAAAAAATGAGCAAAAAAACAACTTTTTTCATGCATGATTACAATACTTGACCATAGCCTGTATGATAAAGTAAAAATGGTTTTGTTTTGAAAGTTATCAGCCAGACTAGCAAAAAACATCAAGAAAACTATCTACAATATAAATGCAAAATATTTCGAAATCCTTATTATTAAATAATAAAAATAATAATTTATTTATTATTTTTTGGATCCTTTTATAATATTTATTTTGTGATTTAAATACCTGTCATGAATAACAAACTATTTAAATTTCTTTTATTCGTGGTCGTTTGACTTATTTGCCATTGCATTTTCACTCTTTATAAAAGTAACTTGACCAGTTTGCACCTTTCTCTTCTTGACACACATAATTGATTAATTGCAAATGAGCGCTTCTTCGATTTCAGGATCACTTGATTGACAGAGACCTTGTGGTTGGGGCAAAATGGCATTGATATTGGATTGGAGAGCTGGGAATGCACGCTTAGCAACAACCCAACATCCCATCCCATAAAACATCTGAGCATGCATGTACATCGGGCTTAATGTGTAAATAAATACACAGCTAGTTTTGCATAATGACTAGGAGTGTAGGCTTTTTCTCTTCGATTCTATCAATCCATTCATTCCCTCGGGATCAGGTGGGCAGCGTATTTCCTTTTCCAGGTAAAAGACCTTCGTTTCGATCCATAGAGAAGTTGTTTTCATTTACAATATTCATGATTATTTATTTTATAAATATAAATTAGAGTTAAAACATATTCAAAACTCGGAACTCTCTTTGCAGATTTTGGTGACTTGGCAATTTTTGTACACGGTTGAAATTTGATGTAAATGTTCAGTTTATTAATATAAACTTGTGTAATTGAAAAGATTTCCGAGAGTTGCAGAGTTGTTGAATCATAAAGAAAAACAAAGAGGTTATCCTCTGCTTGATGCAAATAAACATACATACTTACTTACTTACTTATACTTATTCGACCCGTTCCTCTGTGCTACGGTTTGGCGCACGCGGGTCCCAACTTTTCCTCCAGGCTCTTCTATCCTTCGCTATTGTGCTCCAATGCACCCCCAATCTTCTACCATCCGGAAGTCGAACAGAGTTCCTGTAGTCCAAGGAGTCAGCCCATCGGATTGGCGGTCTTCCAGGAGGTCTTTTTATATATCGAGGAGTCCACTCTTGCAAAGATGTGTTCCACCTCTCGTCATTTCTTCTCATTAGATGACCCGCCCACTTATGCTTCGACTCGTTGACAAATTCCAGCATATCTTTCCCTCCGGACATTCTTCTTATATCAGTGTTATGTAGGCCATGTAATCGTTGAGTCCGGAGTGTTATTTATGCCTATGAGCCTTCGCTCTAGTGCCGCTTGGATGGTTTTAATTTTGTTTTCATGGGCTTTCGTAAAAGTCCAAGTTTCACTGCCATAAGATAGTGCAGGGAGTACCGTTGAATTAAATAAACATACACATATTTAAATCAAATATAAATATATATATATAATTATTTGTTTGAGACTATAGTTAGGCTTGACCTTCATCATCAGTCTTTTTAATTAGAAATATTTCTAATCAATTCAAGTAATACATTAAATGATTTTATCGACATTCTCAAATAGTGTAAGAATCTGGACCTAAAAATTTTTAATTTGGATTTATAAGTTACAAATAGGCCATGTGAGAGCAGATCACTTAATATTGGATGCAGCCAAAACTGCTTTTATATATTTATAATATATATATATTTTAAGAGCAGCCACAAGCATATTTCTCCTTCGATTTCCATCATTGAAGTGAGGTGTATACCATAGATAAAAGATATATATGGTGTATACCTACTAACATGGTCTTTCTCCTGCATATATGTATACGCTCACCGCGAGCTCTCACCAGAGCACAGTATATTTTTTCGCCGTAAAAATCTAGAGGTCGCAAAATCCGCGAATTCTGCCTTGTCTGAACTAGGGCTAGATGTCATAAATGATTTTATTTATATAATAAATTAAAATTCTTTATCAGTAGAATAGAGGGAAACCCCATAACCAAACAATTAATAATTTTTTTAAATATTATAATAATCAATTCTTATTTCTAAATTTTTCATTGAAAAATCAAGAAATAAGAATTTTTTCTATCCTTAAGACTTAAAACGAGCAAGTTATACATAGTACAGTTTATTTGTTAGAGAAAAGAGAATTTCCTAACCAAAAAGTTCGTTAAGATCGCGAAATGACTGTGCTGCCTTAATTCTTTCTCGTGGTGGTACAGCATAATATGACAAATATGAATATGATTTCCGACACGCATTTTCTTAAAGAAATAGAAAAGATTATTTTTATTAAAAAGATAATCAACAACAACAATTATCACTAAAGAAAAACGTGAGAATAAAAACGGGGGATAATTATGCACCAACCTAATCATTGTCATGGGATAGAGTCAAATGCAGTAGTTGCATCAAATCAATCTTAAGACTGATCATAATAAAGAGTTCTTCATACATATCCCGGTTTTGACCCAAGGAGTAAAAGAATCTCTTCCTCTCATAACACTATACGGGATATTGATTTCTTTAAAATAATAATATAACAACATCGTATTAATTTTTAATGTATATCCATAGGCATATAAATATGTAATATGATATGAAGATATCCCAGAGGCTCGTATCAGGTGCGTAGTAGGTGGTAACATCCACCATATTCCGAATGGAGTATCACATTGCTTCTGCTCCATCGTCGCATACTCTTTTCACACTTTCTCTTCTTTCTTTTCCGTAAATGGCCTCTTTGCTGTTGAAGGTCGCTAGTGCCTCTATAATATTTTATTCTAAAAGCAATATAATTAGAGGAAATTGGAAATAATCAAAGTTTTTGATTATTTACAATTTAGATCTTACCCTCTATAGGCACCGTGCATTAAACAAAGAGGCATCACTACTGCCAAAGGTAGAGCTCTCTTGTGTTTACTTATTCAAATAATTTGGGGAAATCGGGGGAAATGTTGTATTATAGTATATATCATCATAGATAAAATAATGCACGGAGCCTAGGGGGCTTACCCTCTATAGGGACCGTGCATTAAACATAGAGGCATCATTACTGCAGAATGTAGAGCTCTCTTGTTTTTATTTATCCAAATAATTTGGGAAAATTGGGGAAAATATTGTATTATAGTACATATATCATAGATAAAAGAATTCACGGAGCCTAGGGGGCCGTGAGGGAGTCTCTTCGTCTTGGACGTTTAACAAATCATCCCCCAAAGCTTAGGTTTTCGTCGCCATTTGGAGCTAAAGGCGTGACCACGTACAGTCCCTATAATTGAAGATTAATTGCAAAATACATTTCACATATACATGAATAAGTCTGTAAAGGAAATGTAATTTCTTTTGAATTTAATTCAAAGAATACTTTATACAATCTAATAATTTCTAGAATATTCAATAGACATTTCAAATAAACACTAGAATTTAATTATTTATGAAATTAATTAAGACATAAATCGAAAATGAGATACCAAGGACATGATGACTCAATCTCTTAGCGTTGCAAATTTTGTTGAAAAGAATAAAAGACTATGAAATTAGATAGCAAGAAATTGTATAATGCGGAAGAAAGAAAGAAGTTAACCCTAACAAATTGAGAAATCGAAATAGGGAATTAAAGTAAAAATGTTGTGTATTTAATATCACGTTTTATGAAATAGTCTATTAATAAAAATGTCAATATATCAATATAAATTGTTTAAATCTTGAAGATCCACATATGCACTGTTGGATATATTTATTAAAAAAGACACACAACATAATTATACGACGTTTCAATCACTAGATCTGTGATCGTTTTCAAGTGTGAGATACCTCTGCGATGGCCCAAGTACTATATGTGAGAGAAATATAATCTAATCACTTACCAGCCTCTTAGAATAGATAATAAGTAAAATTTAGAATGTTTAGATTTTGCAAATTAATTGTCTCTTAGCGATGAATCCTGTTTTCAAAGATTACCTCTCCAAGCCTAGGTTTATTCCTCAACAAAACACTTAATTTACTAGTTTCCTATCTCAGTTTCCTCCAGATCGCCGGCGAGGTATCTCACAATTAAAAACGATCACAGATCTAGCGATGGAAACGTCATGGATTTATGTTGTATTTAATAAACATATTTAATAGTGGATAATGTGGTTCTTATCAAAGTCTTTGATTAAATCATCAATATATTCATCAAAAAGTCAATTTGATAGACGATTCAATTAATTTTCTATTTCTTTTAACAAAGGTGAAAACAATAAATTGAATCTATTGATCTCAGAAGCTAAGCGACATAATAACAAAGTTCTAGGAGGATGGGTAACTTAAATCTCACCGAAGAACCGTTTCTGCCCTTTCCCTGTACTACAGATACTATCATGGTGACTGTTCAGTCCAGTTGAAATCAATTATCCCCCCAAAAGCCCTCTTTACGTGAAACCCGTGGTTTTCGAACGCTCAGCACCCCTTCCTTCGCTGTCAAATTGGATAAAAATCGACAAGCGCTTGCTATGACCTCCAGAGACTGGAACTCGCTCCCAGCCACCGTCTTCCCCGTGACTTATAACCTTCAACTGTTTAAGATTCGCATCCACAGATACCTTCGACTACTACCAAGTCCATAAAATCCCCTCTTTTCTTTTCTTTTCGCGTTGGAGGGGCCAATCCAAGCCTTTAAGGGATGCGGCTTTTTGGTGTTACTCCTTCTCTATCAATATCATTAAAAAAGTACTAGGGGTGCAGTTCACTATTTTCACTAAAAATGCATACCTTTTAGGGGCATTATGGGGTTTCTAGGTAAAAGCAAAGGTATATATATATAGATCAACTAAAAACAATTATTATTATTATTTTTTTTTTTTGCTTTCTCGACATTTACCAGTAGCCATTTTACGATACTATTATATTAATTAATATAAAAAAAATATTAAGATTAGAACTTTATTCACTTCCTTGATTTCATGACCCATCAAGAAAGGGTGCACTTTTTTGTATTTTATTTATGAATTACTCCTACCACCGTAAATATTTTAATAAATAAAATTTTAATTATCTACTCTCTAAAAACACTTTATGAAATAGACTATTTGTAAATACCCCCTACTCTTTCGTGATAAAATAAATAACAAATTCAATCAATTCCAATTAGCAATATGGGAAAATAATAATGGAATTGGAATAATTATCGGAAAAGAGGTTTTTTTATTTAATTAGTTTTTTCCTCTTATTAAAAACAAGGACTAAAAGGACACTCGATGGTGGAGAAGTAATCTCCGGAGTCAAAGCTCAAATGCAATGTATACATTAATGTAAAATAATTGGTTTAATAATAATTAGCAATATGGGAGAGATTGGAATGAGATAGAAAATGAGGTGAATAATGGAATTGGAATAATTATCGGAAAAGAGGTTTTTTTATTTAATTAGTTTTTCCTCTTATTAAAAATTAAGGACTAAAAAGATGATCAAGGACATTCGATGGTGGAGAAGTAATCTCCGGAGTCGAAGCTCAAATACAATGTATACATTGATTCATGTAAAATAATTGGTTTAATAAAATTTATAAAAAATAAAAAAAATAAATAAAATAGCAATATGATGACGAGGATGGTGAATAGAGGTGAATGGGAAATAAATATTATCGGAAAAGAGGTTTTTTATTTAATTAGTTTTTTCCTCTTATTAAAAACAAGGCATAAAAAGATGATCAAGGACAGTCGATGGTGGGGAAGTTATCTCCGAAGTCGAAGCTCAAATACAATGTATATTTTGTTTTGTTTATTGGGCCTCCGAGGAGCGGGCCGCCTCTTACAATACAAAAGAGCATTAGACAAATTTATTTACACATCTTTCACACTTTCAAAACAAATTAATTCAGATTCAGAGCGGGTGGCTGAGAGAGCCAAGATTCATATAAAATAATTGGTTCAATTAGCATTATGATGAATGAAGGATGGATTGATTGGATGGATATGAAATGGATTATCGGAAAAGAGTTTTTTTTTATTTAATTAGTTTTTTCCTCTTATTAAAAACAAGGATTAAAAAGATGTTGACAAGCTCAAGAAGATCAAGGGGAGTCGATGGTGGGGAAGTAATCTCCGAAGTCGAAACTCAAATACAATGTAAAATAATTGGTTCAATAAAATTAGCAATATGATTTGAAAAACTTAATATTTGTTATATATTTGTTCTCTTTAATCTACAACAGAGCTGTCCAACCTTTTGACTAACACATTTGAAAAAAAAATTGTCTCGGACCGCGTTTAAAATATCATAATTCTATTGATATTTGTTATTCAAAAAAGATAGTTAATAATTGTATAAAATTGTAAATTTCCCTGATCATATCATGTATAATTTTTCATGTATAAATATGATAATGAACTTAGGATAAAGGTGTGGACTGTATTTTTTTAATTAAGATAAAGGAAGGTGTATTTTCTCCTTCTTCAATAAATAAAAGCAAAGATTTTTTTGATATGATATTAACAATGGTTTTAATGATAAAAATAATGGTTTTTGTACATACGAATGAAATATAATACAATGGTGATGGCGTGGCGTAAATGCAGACTTCTTGTGGCAATTCGTTTCACTTTGGTTTTTTATCCGACGATGAGATATGGGATGATTCAAGTTTGGTTTTTTTTCCTTCTAAACTCAATTCAAATATAATCAAAAAAAAAATCTGCTGATGCAGTTATACAAAACATTCAACTTTCACCTAAGAGATCAAAAGCGAAAATCTCAACTCAATTCAATCTGCTAACGCAGTCAACCATCAAACTTTCAACTTATCAACACATTTCAACTTCAATCTTCAATGAATCTACTAAGCTGATCCAGCCAGTTTCTCTTTTATCCCCTTAGAGGGCATCACTCGTCAAACTATCAATTCTAATTTATACATAATTCCCCCCCAAAGACTCGCAAAGGGGTTTACCTGCGAGTCTTTCGCTAGATTGACTCTAAATTAGGTTTAAATTCCCACCAATCTATGGCCAACCCAAAAAGGGGGGACCTTTTTAAGAAACCCTTATGGGCCCAATAAATAATTAATCCCTTCATGCATACAGTAAAAGGTGTGAAGGAGGGCGTAAATCTCCCTCAAACCTCGTTCCGATGAGCAAAGAGATTTCAAACAAACTCAAAGTGAATTAACATAGTGAAAATTCACACTCTTAATAAAAAATATTATTATTATTTATTAATAAATAAAATTTAATAATGGTTAAGATAAAACCTTAATTAATTAGAATTATTATCCCAGGTTTGAAATTACAGGCTACTCAATTGGTAAAGGAGCTATTTGTGTAATGGCTCTTCGAAAAAGACCTTTGCTAGTTCGTACATCAGCAACTCTAGGGTAGCCATCTGCCCCAACTATTAGCTTTTCTATTCGACCTAAAGGCCAATCCAATGGAGGGGTAGGCATAAATATTAATACTAATTTTGTTATAAATTCTCTTTCTATCATTTTTGTTTTTTAATATCAAAAAAATCAAAATGTTGTAATCTATAATTTTTTTTTTATTTTAATATCAAATAGTTTCATGTAAATGAATTTTGATATATAAATTTATTTTTATTTAAAAATAATATATCTATACATATATATATATATATATATATACATATATATATCGAATATAATTTTTTTAAATAGAATTTAATAATTTTTAATTGGAATTTATCATATTTGGTAAATGAAAGTTCCTTTTTTTTAACTTAGTTTTTCAAATGAATTAACATACATGTACATGATTTCAGTATTAGATTATAGTACTTTTTATTTTTTCAAAGGGTAACTTGACAAAGAATTGAAAAGAAATAAATTTTAAAATTGTATATGAAATACATGTAATAGATTTTTATTAAAAACACATTTGGCCATTTAACCTCATTATTTTCCTCTAACTCTTTAATTTGTCGGGGAAAAGACTCTAGTTGAGAAAATTGTATACATCTCAAGTGAGCCTTTTTAAATTCTACCTCGTTCAGTGGCTGGCCAAAATTTTTCGAAAGGTTTCTTTTTCTAACTTTCGCCAGCCATCTCAACATAATTGCTAAAACTCTATAAGCTACAAAAGTTTGCCATCGATAAGGCTCTGACTGTGTCCAACTTAAAGTTATCATCGAATCAGTTAAACAAATTATTCCTTTTAAAGGAATCAAAATAGATGGTTTTATAAAATGTAAAAATTCGCTGAGAACTAATGCTCCAGCTAATTCTAATCGAGGAAGACTGACTGTTTTTAAGGGGGCGACTCTAGTTCGCGAACCCACCAACCAACCTTGACTAACTTGCAAGGTTTTCTGAAAAATTCCCCTTACTAGATAAATGACTGCTGAATAAGCCAGTTCGCTAGCATCACAATAGCCTAAAAGAAAAAAATCCTCTTCAGGCTTTACAGCTCCAATAAATCGGGGAATATAAAAACCTTTCAATAATTTTAAGTCTTCCTGATATTCCGACCAAATCAAATTAACCCTGTCGCTAACAGGCTGGTCCCATTCTAACTTTTGTTTACATAATTGCTGAAAAATGATTTTAAATTTAATTAAAACAGGACTCATAAAACCTAACGGATCAAATGTTTGAGCTAACTCACTTAAAAGTTTTCTCTTTGTTAAAACAACATTTTTATTATTAGTGTAAGAAATTTGAAAACTATCAAATTTGGTATTCCAAATTAAACCTAATGTATTTGTGACCGGGTTTTCAGCAATAATTTTCGAATAATTTCCCTCCTCTCTGACCAACTGGGTGATATATGAATTATTTGACGCCCATTTGTCAGTAAAAAAACCTCCTTCTCTCAATAATGACTTAACTTCAAAAATAATAGCTTCAGCCTCTTCTTTAGAATCAACTGATACAAAGCCGTCGTCCATGTAAAAACAATTATCCAAGACCGCCTTGGCCTTTGGAAATTTATATCCTTCTAGATTAGCGAGTTCTATTAAAACTCGTAACGCTAAGAAAGGTGAGGATTTCAAGCCGAAAGGCAAAGTTTTTAAACGGAAAGTCTGCACCGGCTCTGATGGTTCAGACCTCCATAGAAATCTTAAAAAATCTCTATCCTGTTCATTAATCAAGATCATATTATACATTTTCTGTATATCAAAGGTGAAACCTATCGATCCATGTCGAAACTTGGTTAATATGGACCTAATATCGCTTTGCAACGGTCGCCCTGTCATTAAAATTTGATTAAGGCTAATACTATTCTCTGTTTTTGCTGAACCGTCAAAAACTATCCGCATTTTTGTGGATAAGCTTTGTTCACGAATAACCGCATGATGAGGTAAATAAAAACATTTATCATTAATAGAGGGATTAGACACTATTTCTGCAAAATCTAATTTAAAAAGATCACTAATACAATTAGAATATTGAATTTTAAATTCCAACTTAGCTTCAAATTTTTTCTCAAGAGAGAAAAAACGTTTTAAAGCACCTTGTTTAGATTCTCCCAAATTTAAATGAGGATTTTTAAATGGTAGGGCTACAGAAAACTTTCCAGAAGGCAATCGAAAATAATTTTCCAAAAAATGTTTCTCACATTGATCAAACTTAACTGGATCAATCTCAGTGGGGTTATCTAAACTCCACAATTTTTTTGATAAATACTCCAAGGTAAGATAGGATTTTACCTGACCGGTAGCCTGCTCTTTCCACTCTGAAGGACAATTTCCTAACAAAATCCATCCCAATACACTTTCAATCGCAACGGGTGCATTTTCACTCCCTCTCTTAACACCTCCCCTTAATATTTGAGCTACAGTTTTTGAGCCCAATAGCATATCTACCGGACCCCCACAGTGAAATTCAGGGTCGGCTAACTGCAAATTTTTGAGATGAGAAAATTCGTTTATATTGAATTGAAATCTTTCCAAATTGTCACAAATCTTCTCAACAGTGAAAGAGGGACAATCTATTGCTAAAAAGTTATTATTAATAGGTGAAATTTTTACATTCACAGAACCCGTAACACATGAAACCAATCTTGAACCCAATCCATAAATCGGAGTATTATTTTCTTTTGTTACCTTTACTTTCAATTTAGAAGCCAATTCATTAGTAATAAAGTTACTTTGACTCGCCGTGTCAACTAAACATCGCGCTGTGAACTTGCCTTCGGAAGTCTGCAGTCTGACCATCGCTGTGCCCAATAAAATATTTTGTTGTATTTGAGGTAAATTTGTACAACAAGTCTTTTTTGGAGTCTCTGAAACATTTACAACTTCATTAATATTTTGAACATTGGAATTGTTTACATTTTCAATTGATTTAAAATTTTTATTTTTAACATTCTTAAAATAATCATCTAATTCTATTTTAGATGCATGTA
>JALMQS010000089.1:6021191-6100686 GCA_024734495.1 Forficula auricularia
TTTGAAGGTTTCTCTTTCCCATTTTTTTATTTCTTAATTTCACCAATATTGGTCTTGTTCTTCCTTCCGTCTTTCCTCCACATTCTGAAAGGTTTCCTCTATTTCTGTCACCTCTAATTGTAGTTTTCTCTTTTATCAGCCGTTTGACTATTTCTTCCGTTTTCTCCATCCCTTCGTTATTTTCTTTTCCACCCCTTTAAAATATAAAATTTCTTTCTCTATCCTTGACTTCCATGCACTCTATTCTCCTTTCTTTGAGATCTAAATTTTCTTGTTTAATCTCTTCTATTTCCTTTCTCCATTCTTTCCTTTCTTCATGTCTCTCCTGTCTTTCTCTCTACAGTTCTTCTCTTAGATTTTTTAATTCATCATTATTTTTCTGTATTTCCATGATCAAAAGAACTAGTTTTTTCCCTAGATTCTCCATTCCTTCATCACTGTCTTTTTTTCTTCTTTTTTCTTCTTGTCCTCTCAATCTATTTGTAGGTGAGAAAGGTTCTCCTCCTGCCTGTAGGTATTGATTTATTCCCTTTTGTGATTGTTTTCCGGTCATTTGGGCAGTATTTCTTTTTTTCATCAATTATTCCAAGTAAAACTATCTCAAAATAAACTTTCAATTATATTACATATATTTAGAAATAGTAAAAACAAGTTGTTCACCTCTTAATCCAAGCTAATTTGTAGGAGCTCCCGTAAAACACGTCTTTACTGCTTGAGTGCACTGGCTCAACCCGGGCAAGGTGGGCTTTGTCTATCCAAACCACGGAGCAACGCACCTTGGCCAGATAGTTAGGTTAAGCACTTTTTTTTGGCATAAAAACCTCAAAAATCGTTTGCAAATCACAAACCATATACTAAAATCACTGCAGGCAAAAACTCGTTAAAAACAGCTCAAAACCCGCCGCGAAATTGAAGAGATTTTCAGAAAAAAACACAAAAAACACAAAATAATGGAGCTCGATGTACACACATGCACGCCACCTGCAAGTCGATATTGAATGATTATGACTTATATTTCATTAAGATGATACTTTAGTATATTTCACTTTCTGAAATTGATTTGTTTATTCTTGAATTACATAATTTATTTCTCGCCTTGGTGGTAATTTATTTATATTAAAACTTACATATATGTGTATGTGTGTGATGTGTAGAGAACGCAAAAAAAAGGCACTTTTTTCGGAAAAAAAGGCACCTAAAAAGGCGCTGCCCTTGTAGCAAAAAAGGCGAGATCGCGCCAAAAAAGGCTGTTTGGGGGGGGGGGGGGGGGGGGGGGGGGGGAGATTAAAAAGAGTCGATTTTTTGCAAAAAAAACATCAATATAACTGTTAGAAAGGATAGAAATATAATATAAATGATAAATTTTTATTAAACAACTAGCTGTACCCGGCGTGCCTCCGGCACGCCTGTCCCAGCTAGGCCCTCCGGGCGGGTTGCCCTGGCGGGCGGCGTCTCGGAATGAAAGTATGAGGTGTCCAAAATTGATTACCTTTTATGTAAATTGTTTTTTTTTTTTTTTTTTATATATATAGCTGACCCGGCCACGCGTTGCTGTGGCTAAAGTTTTTGTTATATTACATTATAGTAAACAATCTAAGAGAAACGATAAGAGAACATCAGTCACGGAGTCCACTATGCTTTTCCACACAGATAGTATTTGTAAAAAAATATGGTGATCTCCTTATTTGACTTTCTACTACTATAACCCTTTAGTACAATGAAATTATTTACGAACAAAGACGAAAATGTTGATGTTGGTATACAAATTCACTGGATTGAGATTTGAAGGGGAAGTACGTTGAACACAATTAATTAAAATGTTCTTACACTTGATATTAAGCAGAAATCAATACAAAATAAAAATTTATCAGATTTATTATTTCCATTTAATTTTATAACAAATAAGTATATTACAGTATAATACAGTAAATAACATGTGACGCTTAAACTCATGAATGAGGTAGGCAAGGCAGACAGTCTTAAACTTTTAAACATTAATATCTATTTTTTTGAATTATAAATACTTTCAATTTCAATTTAATTTAACACCAATCGGTGCACAATGTTTTTGGTTAACCTGTCTTTAGCTAACACAAATAGATTCGACGGTTTCCCAACACGTGAACACGCAACATATAGTTGCCCATGAGAAAAACATGGATTTTCCAAATCTAAACCACAAATGGACATTGTTTGACCTTGAGATTTATTTATAGACATGGCGAAAGCTAAACGAATTGGAAACTGTAGCCTTTTGAAGGGTATGGTAGAATCTGATGGTATCATCGGAATACGTGGCAGCAGGACCATTTTTCCTTTAAACTTCCCAGCCAAAATGGTTGCTTCAAGAATGTTTCCGGTGATCTTTTTGATGACCAAACGCGTACCGTTACATAATTGAGGTGGATTCAAATTACGGAGGAGAATAATAGGGGAACCAATCTTTAATCGAAGATTATGTGGTGGCATTCCAGGGATATCTAATGAATTTAAAAATTCAATCGGAAAATTTACACTTTCATTTTCATCAACAACAGTATCGATTGATTTAAAAGACATCAGATCGCCTGGTAACAACTGTTGTATCTGGAAGTTAATTTCGTCAACATCAACGTTTTTGGCTGCCAAAATCGCCCGTTGACTGAGCCATTCATGATTCAAATAATTATTCTGTATATCCGGGAAAATACTCTGAATCAATTCATTTTTATCCTGAACAACAGTGCAAAAATTGTCTGGTAGTTTAATGCATCGCGTATTTGGTTGCAGTTCTATTTTACCGTTCCCAATTTCTAGTAGTTGTTCGGAAAATATTTGTGCTGATGGATCATTTTGCAATTGTACTCGCATATTTATGGTCAATCGAAGTGTTTCAACACTTCGCCATAAGAATGATTGTTTCAAACATGCATTAATCTCATCCGCGAAAGTAGAGCGAGGTATAACCGGTAAGGTCTGCCGGAAGTCACCAGACAAAAGTAAGATAGCACCACCGAAAAGTTTATTATTGCTGTTTAAATCTTGCATAGTTCTGTTTAATGCTTCAAGTGAATATTTGTGTGCCATTGTGCACTCATCCCAAATTATTATAGAACTCTTCCGCAACACTGCAGCTATTCCACTATTCTTTTTGATGTTACACATTGCATCTGGTTTATTATGAACGTCCAATGGCAGCTTGAATGTTGAATGTGCTGTTCGCCCACCATCTAGTAAAGTAGCCGCAATGCCTGACGATGCTACTGCTAATGCGATTTTTTGTTGCGACCGTATTTTGGCAAGAATCAACGATATTAAAAATGTCTTACCGGTTCCACCGGGTGCATCTAAGAAAAAAAAACCGCCTTGTTCAGCAGCAACAGCCAGCATAATCCGATCATAAATAATTTTTTGTTCTGCTGTCAGTAATGGTTCACTGTTCATGATAATTGTTGCTAAACTTCCATGGTCATATTGCTTTTCTCGTTGTAAATCGGTATTGACTAAGTCGGTGGCTGGACGATTAGGTGATGGCATACCATAATGATTAAGTGGTAAATTTGAAATAAGAACACATAAATCCTCGATCAAGACCAATGCTTCATTGTACATCTCTGGTGTATAATCTATGTTTTGGCATTGATTTGTTTGTCTAATTCGGTGCAAGATGTCTTCTGTCATACAATTTTTATATTTTTCCCACAAAGTTTGTGCTTGCGAGGGATAACATGTCGTCAAAATAATTGCAAACAACTGACGAATGTTATTCGGTGTTGATGTCAACGCAGCATCAGCAAGCGTTAAGTCCCAATGGTTATCGTCTTCTAGCAATTGCAGTTCACGACATGCATCCTGGTATGTATTGAATACTCGACCATTAACTGTTCGTAAAAATTCAAAAGACGTTGGTCCGGGAACATTCACCAATAACAAACGTAAATAGAAGCACTCACGTTGCTTTGGATGTACCGTGTAAAGTCTCCCCAATGTCTTAGCTTTGAATATGCCTGTAATGGAAGGATGTGGTTTTCCTTGTTTCCGTGGCTCCCATTTTTTACTGGATTTGTTCCATGTGAAATAACGTGGAACATCACCATACACCAATGTCTTCGCGAATTGGCCAAAAACATCAGGTTTTTGACACAATGTAAAAAATTCAGTTAGAGTCGTTTTCGGAGCTTCGAACGCTCTTTGGAGAACATTTTCTTCAGTGAAGTATACACGTTGACCGTTTTCAAGATGTATTGCCAGATGTTGGACAGCAGGATCTCTTTCGTGGATGGGAAAGCTGAGAATATGCCAAATAGCTTCATTGCTGCTAATGTATCTGCCCATTTGGTATCGTGCTATTTCGTCATTTTTATTTATGTTTTGTACTTCAAATATGGCCAAATCACTGCCTTTGTTTACATATTTACAAATATACTTAATTGATTTAACAGAATTGCAAAGCTCAACATTGATATGAGCTTTGTAAGTTTTTGAAAGTAGTGGTGAGTATGGTACCACCCACTGATTATCAAACTCAACTTGATTTGGAAAGTTCGGCAGTCGCATTGTAAATGTGTGGCCACCATTCTCAGTACTTCTGCGGCGATACATTGGATAACCATCAATATCCGTGATCGTGTCATTCGTATGCGGCTTTGGGAAGTTTTTTTACATTTTCCATTTTCCATGCACGGTGACTTCATGTTGAAAGCACCGCATGGCCCATGGATCATGTGTTTGGTGACAATATCAAATAATTCTTGATCAATTAATGGGTCTGGAATTTCGGCTGAAATTATTTGATCGATTTCTTCAGGACGGATTCTATCTTTAAGCCAAACCAAAATGTGGGCATGAGGCAAACCTCGCTTCTGCCACTCTATCGTATACAGCCAACAACGTGTGATACCAAAAATTGAATATTTAACAATAAAATCAATTAAGGATTTCAATTTTTGTTTAAACACACGTGCAGTTAAATCATGACGATGAATGGCTTGTTGTCCTGGCAATAGTAAAGTTTGTATCTCTTGCCAATTCGGATTACATGTGAATGTAATAAATAAATCCGGTCGGCCGTAATGACGTACGTAAGTCATCGCATCTTGCATGTATTCCTGCATGTTCCGTGGACTGCCGATGTAGCTTGAAGGTAAAATGAAAGCATTACCGATGTCATTGGGATTTAAATTTCCATCGATGTTTCCAGCAACAGCATCTCGTAAGTGAATATATTCTTCCGATCGTAGTTTTGCCTGGTTGAATCGAAGGAATCGCAAGCGTTCGCTTTCGACCTTAGCATACATATCAACAATGTATTGATGGAACAGCTCACGATATCGAAGGATATAATTGTCTTGATGTTGTCTAACCATTATTCGGTGTGCGTAGTAGTTCATTGAGCTAACTTTATTATTTCTGTAATCACCTAAAAAATAAAAAATAAAATGCAATACGAAATTAAAATCTATACATACAGTAAGAAAGTAAATAGATAATTGTCAAATTTACCGGTATTTGGATCATACTGTTTGATATTAAGGTGATATTCATCTTGTCCTTGCCAAAATATCAATGGATATTGTAGTGCGTCATATGAACGGTGTAGATCCGAAATCGTACTGACAGTGTTGTCTCGCCGTGTAATTTTTATAGATCTTTTGTCAACTGGATCACCAACCATGATAACAGCAACCTCATCAACAGTTGGAGCGTTGAATCTACCAGCATGTTCACCTAATGGTACTTTGTCGGCTTTTATGACGATTTGATAATTGTCATTTTGCAGTCGTGGCGAAACTCTTTTGATCAATTGAATTAGTTGATTGTGATCTTCTAAAA
The DNA here is from genome assembly GCA_024734495.1 of Forficula auricularia. Classification (NCBI taxonomy): domain Eukaryota; kingdom Metazoa; phylum Arthropoda; class Insecta; order Dermaptera; family Forficulidae; genus Forficula; species Forficula auricularia. The sequence continues at coordinate 6,027,003 of JALMQS010000089.1, forward strand.
AATTTTCCAATAATATCACAATTGCTCTTTCCTCTGCTTGTTCAATAAAATTATACAGGCACCGAGTCGTCACGCGCTCTTCACAACCGCCCATAAAATAAATTTGAAGAAATTTCGGATTGTTATCAGGCATTGGCATCAGCGATCCGATTTTATGGTACACCTGGCCTTGAATTTTGAATGTAGTTTCAAAATTACGTCCATCGGATGCACGATCGCAAATTTTAGTTGCCCCAAATGACGTCATTTGGAAGCAAGAATTAAATTTGCGTATCTTACGCAAAAATAATTTGGAATCATCTGAATTGTCAGTAAGAAGGGATAATAAAGGCTCCGGCGGAGCGGGTAGAGGTGACAGCACAACTTTTTCCTGATGCGCAGCACATGCCGGCTGCTTCATTCCGAAATTTCAATGCCTGACAATATTGACATACTTTATCCATTCCACCGATAGCAATTTTTGAATGCGCTGAGTAGTTAATATCTGGTGCATATTCAAAGGCAAGCCGAACGAATGATGCACGTGTTAATGAGCGGCTGATCCGTTGCCTTTGTCGATCTAGTGCTCGCACTGCAGCTATGTTTCGTTCTCGTGCCGCTCTTGTTCTCGTAATATTCTGTTGCAGACGTTCGTCTCGCTGTTCTTGAGATTCTTGTGCACGACTTTCTGCAATCCTGATTCTTTGAGCTGCATTTCTTGTTTCGATTTGTTCTGGTAATTGCTGAGCTCTTTCAACACGTCTGCGTCGTGCCGCTTTGCTGCTCGCGTTGTTGAGGTTAGATTTTTTCGGTGGCATTTGACTGAAAATAATAATTTAATCGTTTAAATATTAGAAAGAGGAACTGAAAAACATGTTATCAAAGCACATTGAAATAATAAGTGCAAAATAATTTTCAATGGAGGTTAAATAAAAATAATATAAAAATTTTTGTACAATTATTGAAAAAGTGTGGGGAGCTTTGTGCCATTTTCTCATTGATATATTAATTAACTTTTATAAAACTATGTGATATTACTTACATGTATAAATTGAAATTATTGTTCCTAAATATTTTTTAATAGAGGTTAAATAAAAACAATAAAAAAATATTTGTACAACTTTGCATTGACATTTTAATTAAATTTAATAATTATGTGATAATACTTACATACATATATTCAAATTAAATTATAAAGTTTTGATCAATGAAGCACAAATAAGTAAAAAACAGGATTAATTTCACTGTATTATCTTCATTATAATATGAATGCAATTTACACTTCAGTCTAAGTAACACGTGGCCGGCTATGCTAACACCAAAAATTTAAAAAGTGGAAATAATCGAATTATACGGTATTTCGTTCATTACAAAATAAATTTAATTAATTTTATAGCGTCAACAACACGTGGTAATTATGCTGTTAAAATGTAGCTTATATGACACGTTCGTAGATTTACCATAGCAGCGCCATCTATTGACTACTTACTCAACCCAGTCGAAAGGTATCGACATCTGTTAGAATCATTTGGAAATTGTGACTGTCAAATAATAACAGACAAATAATTAGCAATAAATTAAAATTGAGACTATAATTTGAGATTTAAACTATCCTACCTCTCAAGTTGGATCGAACTGCACATGGTGTGCGAATTTTATTATAATCGGTTCAGCACTTGATGAGTCAATTCCTACCAATTTTGGGTTAGAGAAAAACGAATATGACAATGAAAACTTTTTCTTAGCTCTAGTTTCTGTGAAATACGGTAGGTGGCGGATCAAAGAAAAAGATACATTTTAATTACATATGCTAACAACATTGAAAGTGCATTTTGTTTTTACAAATTGTAGTTACATTCTAAGAGTTCTACATTGCTGGAATAATACTTCACAGATGGTCGTGTCTGAAGAGATTTATGTGGTGCCTTCATCAGATCGTCGTTTTTTAGCTTGCCTCTTGTAAGTGAGTTCCGGAGCATCCCTACACAAAGACCAACAGTAATCCGCAAGCATTACTTCATTCCATTGGCCCTGATATCTTTGTTCCATAACAGAAATGTCCTGATGGAATCTTTCTCCATGTTCATCACTTACAGCTCCACAACTAGGAGGGAAAAAGTCTAGGTGGGAGTGGAGAAAATGAATTTTAAGGGACATGTTGCATCCAAGGTTATGGTATTTTTGCAGGAGCACTGTCACCAAATGCGTGTAGTTATCGTCCCTATTGTTGCCTAAAAATCCACGAACAACTCCCTTGAAGGCTTCCCAAGCTTCCTTTTCTTTCCCCTCCAAAACTTGGTCAAATGCAGGACAAAGAGTTCTTTGGCTTTGAGAGGACATCGAGAAGACTTAACTCAGGAAGGACACCATGGAAATTTTCTGTCCTTTGTAGAGCTTGTCGCCCGATATGATCACATTTTGCGGCAAGTTTTGGATATGCCCAAAGGTAATAATTATTATTTCTAAGTTTTTATCATTTTATTTTGTTTATAATTATTAACTGTTTAATATCAGGACTTTTTGAAATTGTGTTTTTTTTTATGTTTTTAGGATCTACAAGATATCTGAGTGCAACAATTCAGAATGAAATGATTGAGAGCTTGGGGACCAAACTCGAAACCCATCTACTAGAACAAATTAGGGCGTCACCGTTTTTCGCCATCATAATGGATACGACACAGGACATATCGAAGGTAGATCAGCCTAAGCATTGTTGTGAGGTATGCCGTAATAACCAGATCGGAAAATGGACAGTCATTTGATATAGAAGTAAAAGAAGTGTTTCTAGACTTTTATGCAGCCAACAAACATGGCGCAGCAGATTTAGTCAACCAAGTGACTACATTATTTTACGACAAAAATATTGATTTAATAAAATGTGTTGGCCATTGCCAACTAGATAATCAGTCATTGTTGAATTGTTTACTAATTAATATTTTTATTCTCTCGCTTATTATTTTTCCCCTGAGCTGGCTGTTTTTGCATATTTCCTCTCGACCATTTGGTTAATGATTTTTCTCGTCTTGATGCAATATTGATTGCATCTTTCTCATCTCTATTACCACTGGAGCTGTAAGCTTTTAAAAATTCAGATTGCGAAGCTCGAGTTTAAAAAATTAATTGTTCAATTAAATTGTTGTGTTTCAATAATTAGTGGACTGTGAATGTGAAGTTAGATATTTCTCAAATGACCCTAATTTATGGATTTATGAAGGAATTTAAGGGAAGAATAAACCAATTATTGATAACAGTTTTTTATTTGAATGAAAAAAGGAAAGTTAATATAAATTTAATAAAGAAAGTGGTCTCATTGACAGATGAAGTGTGGTGGCGTCAATTCTTGTTACGACGGCCTTGAGATGACGCTTTGTTCAGGCTTGATGCTGCGTCCTTTTTGTTGAGGGCAGTCAATTCGCTTAATGCGAATTAGTTTCTTGTCCCCAAACGGTTCGGACCTTTCTAAATAATTTATAAATATAAGCAGAATACCAATCAGAAATTTGCACAAAAGAATTTGAATATAAAATAGAATCAATAAAAAAAAGAGTCTTACCTTGAGGTCCGTGAAATGTTTATTCTACAAAACCAAATTGCGACTATTAATGAACACTCAAATCTCCAAAAACAACATATATTAAAAAGATGTTTGGAGATAAAAAAAGGAGATGTTACTTTGTCGAAGGTTTTAATAGAATAGACCGTTCCGATGCGATCCAAAAACCGATGCCTCAATTTTTAGTCAAGTGATCGGAATCTTATTTTAATTTTTAATTTTTTCTTAGATTTGGTATTTTAAATGTTTGTAATTTATAAATTAAATTTTGAATAATTTATATAGAAGTTAAGACCGAATAAATGTCTAAATATATTATTAAATTATTATTAAATTAAATTTATTAAACCAATTATTTTACATGAATTAATGTATACATTGTATTTGAGCTTTGACTCGGGAGATTACTTCCCCACCATCGACTGTCCTTGATCATCTTTTGTTTTTAATAAGAGCAAAAAACTAATTAAATAAAAAAACCTCTTTTTCGATAATTATTCCAATTCCATATTGCGGAAATTAATCCATCTTCATCCTCGTCCAATCCGTCTAAATATATATTTAAATTTGAATTAAAATTCGCGCAGGGTTTATTCGAATTTTGAAAATCTTTTAACTTTATTAAATTAATGTTTTAAAAATATAAAAAAGAAAGCTGTAATATATGCATGGCCAGTTTTTCTTTCCTGTTGAGGAAACCGGATTCATCAGTGGACGAATTTCGGGCTTTACCATTTGGGGCTATCCCACGGATCATCTCTACACATCGTTCTCATCCAACTACTAGTATTTATATCTTAGTTTTAAGATTAAACCATTTATATATGTATTTAACCTAATTTTTCGGCCACGTGCAATTTTTCTATTTTTTTGAAGTGAAACTTCTTTACGCGCGTCATGGATTCTCGACGAAGGGAGTAAAACCGGCTCATGGCCGTCACGAAAAACCGCCATAGCTAGGTGGCTGTAACTACGCCCCCGGAGACCCCCACCACCGCTCAACAGATGCACACATACATAGAAGTGGGAAATTTAAAATATATTTCTTATCATTACAAATAATTAAATAGCAAAATAGAAATTAGTGCTGAAACCATCTAAATAGACAGTTTTCGATAAGATATTCTTATTAAAAAATCTCACTTTAGATGGCTTCAGCTAAACTTCTATTTCGCTTAGATAGTTAATCAAATCTGGAAAATAAATAAATAAACAAGACATAAATTATAATAGAATTACAATATATATATTGTTTGGATTAAATATTTTCCATAAATTCTTAATTTCTAAACTTTATTTAAAAAAATAATACAAAAAAATACATGAGTAGCTGTTGAAATTTTGGGGTCAGAGAATTTTCACTTCTTTTCAAGTTGCTTGACCAGGGCCCTTGGTTACCTAGCTACGTCACTGCTCCTGATCCCAAATATACTAAAATTTCATTTCTAAGTAGAAGGCAATAGATGAAGGGGCATTATCTAATGAATTCCAAAATAATTTCAGATAATTCCAAAGAAATGTACGCCTAATTCCAATCGCGGTTCAAACCTAGGACGGAGTTAGCGCAAAAATACAATAAAATAAAAAGATAAAATATAAATTTAAAACACATTTTAAAATCGGAAAAAATGACTTCACACAAAATAATTTTTAAGAGAAATAATCTGTAAATAAATATAACATCAGAATACTATAAAAAAGAGCTTGTTATGAACAAATGGAAAAGAAAACAAAGAATGAAAACCGGGCTTACAGGATTTAAAATGTTAGGGCGATTTCTAAGGGCCAGTTGTATGTCGGTTGGTAAAGTCTTTGTTAAAGTTGACAAGGGTAAAACCTTAGAATTCACATTGTGCCCGGCGGGATGGCCAATCAGATGAACATGCGTGTCATCTAATTGGCCATCCCGCCGGGCCTAAGGTGACTTTAAGGTTTAACCCTTTGTCAACTTTAACAAAGACTTTACCAACCGACATACAACTGGACCTTAGAGACGTGAGGCATTTGAAGGAAAACAGGCATATAAAGATGAAGAAACAAAAATAATAATAATTGGAAAACAGGATTAGAAAATGAAAAATAATGATATGACTCAATATTAAAATTTAAAACTATATTTATATAAAATTGGGATAATATTTGGGAAATGCACAATAAATAATAATATTAAATAAATTAAAAACAAATTATAAGCTATAATAATATATTTTAATTACAACAGCAAATGAATCTTTACAGAATATAAATTGTCATTCGTGAATTGATGTTGCAAATGTATTTTCTATAATTCGAATTTAATTAGATCATTAGTATCTATTTATTTATTTATTATATAATGATGGCATTCTATTTTGGTTTGGGAGATCAACAATTAATATTTTATAAAAGGGCTAACAAGGCACTGAATTTAACAATTTTGAGTTTCAAGCACGACGAAACAAGAGACTTCCAGACGAACTTTATATAAATATTATTTTGATCTCAATAAGATTCTAGAAATTACATTAGTTATACGATTAATTAAGAACGTCTAAAAGTTTTCGAAAATTGGATACAGAGAGACGGGGAGATAGTCCCTTCTCCTTGATTTCTGCAATGCTTTCACCTGGTTACAAAAAAAGTCTTAAAAATTGGAGTTCTGTTGACTTTTCTTTCAATTATTGCTAATATAATTACAAATTCATTTGTACTGATTAAGGATGAGTATAGAAAACAAGTCAATATGTATCACTCAATTCAGAAAATAATTAATTAGAATATCTTTGACGTGTTTTCTAGTAAACTCGGCAGTAGAGAAGCAATACTTGCATGTGCATTCATGATTTCTGGACTAATAGTAGTTATCCATGGATTTTTAAGACAAATTTGTTTAATAAGTCTTTACTTTATTTCATTAGATTATAGAATATGGATTCTGTGAGCAGAGGGGCATTATCACATTATATTGGCAGTGTTAATTTGGAAATATTTTTTTTTTGTTTTTTTGTTTTTTTACATTCAGTGTATTTATCAAAAAATGCAAGATTTTTCTGATTCTTTCATTTTCTAAGAATAATAAGTAAAAATTATATGTTAATATTTTAAAATCTGATATTATATTTAAATGAATACTAATTAAAAATGTACAGAATATTATTACAGTATATTATCCTTAGAAAATGATTAATATGAATGAATCCAATGCTACGTACAATGGAAATTATAAAAAAAAAAAATTAATTTTAACAAATTTAAGAGAGATAACACTTAAAAAGGAGTAAAGACAAATTAGAATACTAGAAAAACTTCATTTTAATGGAAAAAGCGGTTGAATTCGCCATCCATAATCTAGTGATAAAAATATTTACACAATTTAAAGGGTTTTCAAATTAATGCACTCGTACCCCACTCGGGGGGGGGGTATAGTGAACATGCGGTCTTGTCATTTTGAGAAATTTCAAAATAAGCACATATTCAGATACGCCCGAGTGCGGTGCGAATACATTAAGTCGAATTATGCCATTAAAAACTAATAAAATTGTTTATCAATTGTACTAAGAGAGAATTTTAAAAAGAATTAAATATAATTTCAAATTCTTTAGTCTTCTCTCAGATGGATATAATTTATTAATTTAATATTTACATACCTAATTTTGCATTTAAAATTTATTTAACTATTATATAAATAATGCAATTGAGTTAAATCTTATATTAGTTTAATGTATAAGATGTAGCATCATTGGCAGTGGGTTGCTGATGAAGAAATTCGGTTCAAAACTTTGTCTTAAAACCATTTTCAGGCTTTATTCCTTAAAGGCTGCTCGAGCTTTCTAAGTTTTCCACCGATTTTGGCAGTTCGAGTCAGTCTTATTTTTTTATACATATATAAATTATACTCCATAGTTTACATTAAAATCTATCCTAATATTGCATCGTATGTTTCTATAAATTTATTTCGATTTTCGCTTGTTTATCAATCATTTATAAAATTGCTAACAAATAAAAAAAAAAAAATAATAATTTTGTTTTCGGTAATGCCCTAAAAGACTTCTAAACAAGACATAACAAATATTAAAAAATAAAATTTTTAATTATAATCATTATAAGATTTTTCTAATAGATTTTATTTTGTAAAATTAATAAATAGTATTTAATAGAATAATTATATATGTATATATATATATGTATATATATAGTTTTATGATAAGATAAATCAAGCGAATTTCTGTTAAAATAATGTACACATACATATGTATATATATATATATATATATATATATACATAAATAGTTATTCGCCAATTAAGTCTCCTTAAAACTGAAGTCTATTAATACTTAAAATCAAAGCCATTTTAGTCGAAGTTTAAAAAGACAGAAAAATAAGGAAGAATATTATATATACACACATATATGTATATATATATATATACATAAACGAGATTATCTTAAAATATTATAATGTGCACATTATGAGGTTCAAAGTCTTTTCTGGATTCACAATGCATTCACAATTAATTCATTTACCTCGGGCTCTGGCTTATATTCCTTGGCTTTGTACTTTCTAATTACATTCACTTTTGGGACAGTTCATGTTTGGGTAATAAATAGTTGAAGAAATATTAATAGAAATATTAAATGAGATCAAATCAAACAATCAAGTATTGAAAATGATTCCGTTCGACCAGCAAGCGATATTTTTTTAATTGATTCCTATGTGAGATCTTGAAATGATGGATATTCCATTTTTTTCATTGGTTTAAAAATAATTATTTAGTTTCATATTCATTTTTATACTTGCTGAATCATTGTAGGGCTCGGCTGAAAAAAAAATATATTTATAATTCTTTGATATTAATATAAAATTAAATAAATAAAATTCAATATTATCCTATAAGTAATTAATTAGTAGAGATTGTGGTGTTGGTGCAAGGTGAAACATCTTTAATAAAGATAAGAGTTAATAAATATTATATTTAATATTGATTTACTATGAGTTAAGGATACTAGGTCACTTATTTCACATTAAAATTAAAAAATTAAAAGATATAAATTTTTTTTTCTTTTTCAATATATATATTTCGGGCTACCAACCCATCTTCAGGAAGTGCAGAAAGTAACTTTCTGTACTTCCTGAAATGGGTTGATTGCCGAAATATAATATATTGAAAAAGAAAAAAATTTTTATATCTTTTAATTTTAATGTGAATATAAGTGACCTAGTATCCTTAACTCATAGTAAATCCATATTAAATATAATATTTATTTACTCTTATCTTTACTATAAGTCGAAGCCCCTAAAACCTTAGTAAATTGTATCTAAGTTTCTGAGATTGGCTCGTGATCCCGGCTTCTTTTCCTTCTGCTCTGTTCTTTTCAAGATTGAGGGGCCAGCCCATACAGGCCTTTAGGGGATCCACCTTCTGGTGTATCTCCTTCTCTCATCAATATCATTAAAAAAAAAGTAATTGTTTAGCGACAGAGCCATCAGAATGTGTTTTTAGCTTATATTTTTGTTTTATACGTCTATACAATATCAAAATACCAGACTGTGTAAAAAAGTAAAATGATTCAAACAAGACCATCTTCATTTATTGTAGTTCACTTAAAGTTACTTAATATTGTTCACTTTAATCATCATACCGCACAGGATGCGCAGGCCAAGTTCGAGCATTAGCTTGGCCGTACACGTTGTACGCTATTTACACGAACAATTTCGACCCCCCTGCAGCTCGGAATCCATTTGAGATACAGAGCAGAAATTATACACATGTAATTATGTAATCCATCTTGAGGAGAGTACCAAATTTCAATAATATAGTTTAAATAGATTCTGAGATATGGACCTGAGAAACTAGCTAATTTTGGCACTCACTCACTCGCTCACAATGAGAGGTCATCAAAACCTATAGGGTACTTCCAATCATTCCAGCATCTTGAAATTTCGTCTGCTAGTAGAGTTTGGAACACAAACAAAGGAAAAATTCCAAAAATCCAAACTTTCTATCTTTTAACCCCTTCAAAATGGGGGGGAGGGTCAAAAATGAAAATTCTAGCCCGTTGGACCAAACTCAACCAAATTTTTTATACATATTTTGTGGGCCCCCAGAAGGCTAGAAATGCAAAAACTAACCACCCGAAATGGGGAGGGGGTTCAAAAATAAAAATTCTAGCCCTTTGGACCAACGGGCTTCCTCATAGCTTACAAAAAGAAGAGAAATCTCAACCAAAACATTCTGTGAAAAAAAGAGGCCAAGTTCAAAAAAGTAGTGAAATCTAGTGTGTAGCCAAGTCAAATTCACCAAGAATAATTAAGTTGAGAGATCTACTATTTTCTCAACTTAATTATTCTTGGCGAATCTAGCTTGGCTACACACTAGATTTCACTACTTTGGCTGCCTATTTCACAAACTGGTTGGATATCTTAACATTAGTTTATTTATAGTAAAACTTATCAGTTTTAATTAACTTGTAATGAGTTTCTCTTAGGTTTCAGTAAATGAAGATGAGCTAGATGAATAATTGTAGCTTTTGACGCAGTCTGGTATTTTTTTTTTTATTTAAATTTAAATAATATTTTTTTATATTAATTCCTGGGAATGGTGTAATAATATCCTATTGGCATTGTTTTTTTTTAATGATATTGATGTGAGAAGGAGATACACCAAAAAGGTGCATCCCCTAAAGGCCTGGGATGGCCTCTCCATCATTGTGTGCTAAAGTTAAAGAAAATCGGGTCAGATTTATTTTACGAGATGCTATACAGATAAATAGATAGAGAAGAAATCACAACTACTAAAGGCCATTTGTGTCTGCCTCTGTAACTACCTATATCCGTCAGTCCCCCAGGGGGTGGGAGTGGGAGTCCAGGGCGTTCGGGATCCAGGGGAAAGGTGACGGTTCAGGGGGTGCGGGGTCCAGGGGTGGGGAGTCTAGGGTGTAAGTTTACTGGGATGGAGGGTGATCAGAGGCGGGGGAGAAGTTCCGGGGTTGGGGAGTGGGTCGATGGGTTGGAGATGGAGGAGAGAGAGTGTTCAAGTGACGGAGGGGGTTCCAGGGGGCGAAGCCCACAGAAGGCGGGTCTTGCAGCTAGTATGTTAATAAAATTATGTAATTAAGAAGATAGATCATTATAAGAGTATACATACTTACAGCATTCGTGGTGAGTGCAAAATGATCATAGACTTGCATAAGTTCTTGCATAGTGTATTGTTCAAGACATACAAATCCGTCAAGACTGGGTGCTTGTTTGCGAGCGCAGCCCATACAATGGACGACATGCCGTTTCTCTTGTTCACGGATAAAAAGAATGTTGAATACTTCAAGTTCACATTGTCCACAATAGTGAGTGGCTTCATTTTTTCCTCTACCATGAAAACGCACTTCTACGCCCTTAGATCTTACAAATTCCAAAATAAGAGCGCATTGACGTAAAGTTCGTTGCAAACAATTCCTTATAAAAAAAAATAATATATTATTACTAACTGTTAAAAATGCTTCTTAAATTATTATAAATTATTTTACGAGTTGACGAAAAATAAAAACAATTTTTATACTTCAAGTATTTTGTGAGGGATAATGGTTTTTCTTATCTATAAGAATTTATTTTCCTTCAGGATATAATATTTATAATATTCGAATAAGAAAGGGTATTTTGATGTCATACTACAAGGTCATTTTAAAGTATAAAAAAAATGTAGACTAATTCTAATTAATGAAATCGTTTTAGAGCTCATGATAAATTTTACTTTACCATATACTCAATTTATTTTTAAAAATACAAACAAAAATAAAAAAAAATCAACTGTTAATATAATAATTTAAGAAAAACACTAATAAAAAAGTCGGTGTAAACAGCTAAAAGTAATATAGTCAATTTTTACTTTACCATAAAGGGTATGGTCAAGGATTGTAATCGTGCATGAAAAAAGTGTTTTTTTTTTCCGAAATATCTCAAAAACGGCTGAAACTATTTTGATTAAAAAAATTGAGCGAAACCATGGCATTTCGCTCTACAAAAAAGCCCTAATAAGTGAACATCAAAAAATTATATTTTTCGAGATAATAATTGTTTTGTCAAAATGTCTGCTAGTCTGTTAGTCTGTGCGTTACCAAATTTTTGTGGACGAGCAAGCTCAAAAACTATTGTGAATATCGAAACCAAATTTCACACAAAAAGGTCCATTGAGATTAAGATGGGGGGGGGGGTCAAAAAATGAAAATCTAGGCTCTTGTACCAAACTCAAGTAAATTTTGTATACATAATCAGAGGCCCCACAGGAGTTTAAAAATTCAAAAACTAACCCCCCTCCCCTACATGATTATAAGTAATTTTATTAAATCTTAAATATAAGTGAGGGGCCAGGTTGTATGGTAAAGTCAAGTGGATGTCCACATCCGAACACGTCAGCTTATTTTGTTTTGTTTTTGACCTCACATAAAATTAAAATTCGACCATCTCCAAAATAATCATTCGCTCAAAGTTTTAATAAGATATTTTATTTTGGGGAAAATAAATCGATTTAACTTCCAAATTTTAAGTTTGTATCTTATTTAGTTTACGAGATACAATGCTCTGACAACGGAAAAACAGACCCATTGTATCGACATTAATTGGGTATCGTTTTACCATATGTTTGTGGGGAACCTCAAAAAAGATATTAATTATTTAATTTGACTAAGTTTTAGTATGTTTGTTTGTATTTAATAATAGTAAAGGTTTATAAAATAATGAGAGTTATTTTTAATAAGATCTACTTACTTAATAGAGTCATATAGTTTTTGATCTGAAACTTTGATATTTCGGGCAAGATTCCAACTGAGGTGCACCATTGGTACAATGCTTTTAAAACTTTGTAATTTATTCCATTCGTAACGTTCAATTGCAAGTTGATATTGTCTTGCAGTTAAGGGCCCAACATTCCACGCAATGTTATTGCACCAACCAATAGCCTGAACCCAGTGAACACAACCTAAATGAAAATAAAAAGAAATTCAATTAAAACAATCTGTACAATTGGCTATTTGTTGTTATATATAGGGTCCGCCAAATAACTTTTTTTTTTAAATGCTATAAAAAAAACTACTGAATATTTTCTCAAATTTCTTTTTTTATTTGAAAGTACAATCCTTCCGGTTAATAATGGAAAATAATTTCATTCAAATGGCTGCCTCGGCTGGCCATGCAGTAGCCTTCACGATCGGTCCAATTTTTAAGCACATTATCGATTGTGTGCAGCTGTATTTCACCAATGGCTTCACGAATATTGTCCTTTAAAGCGTCAATTGTCTCTGGCTTGTCGGCGTAACACTTATCTTTGACGGCACCCCACAAATAATAGTCCAACGGTGTCAAATCGCAGCTCCGAGGTGGCCAAACGACATCAGCTCTGCGGCTGATAATGCGATCTTCAAAAACAGGGCGCAAAACATCGAGTGTAGCTTCGGCTGTGTGGCACGTAGCGCCGTCCTGTTGAAACCAAATGTTGCCAATATCCTCCTCTTCAATTTTTGTGAACAAAAATTCGTTCAACATGGCCCGATAACGATCGCCATTGACTGTAACGGCCACTCCTTGCTCATTTTCGAGAAAATTGGCCCAATTATGCCTCTGGACCAAAATCCGCACCAAACAGTGACTCGTTTTGGGTGCGTCAGCTTTTCAATGATATGCGTGCGGGTTTTTGTGCCCCAAATGCGACAATTTTGCTTGTTTACATACCCGCCAAGATCAAAATGAGCTTCATCTGAAAAGATGATTTTTTTGGCAAAATCGGCATCTTCTGTAAGTCGATCGCAGGCCCAATTAGCGAAGCGAAAACGCATTGGATGGTCAGTTGGCTTCAACTCCTGAACAAATTGGACTTTGTATGGCGTCCTACCAAGGTCTTTATGCAAAATTCGTCTCAATGATGTCTCCGAAATGTTCAATTGTTGAGAACGACGGTGAATTGATGTTGATGGCGCTTCACGCACACTTTCTGCCACAGCAGCAATATTCTCGGGTGTACGCACTGTTTTTGGCTTTTCACGCTTTGGTTTATCGATGAGGATGACAGTTTCTTTCACTTTTTTCACAAGATAACGAAGATACGGAGCTGACGGTGCTTCTCTTCTTCCAAAATCCGTACGCAATTTTCGCACACATTCTGCAACATTACCAGGATTTTCAAAGTAATGTCGCAATATTTCCCAGCGTTGTTCAAGCGTATACACAATCATATTCGTTCAGCGGAAGGATAAAACTAATTATCTGTCAAATCAAACATGAGCTAAGTGTTACCATTCACGAAATAAGCACTAGTTGAAAAAAAAACGTTAGATGGCGGACCTTATATATTCGTTCGTGGTAGATGTTCAGAACACGATCGGGATTTTTTTGTTACCATGAACTAACTATTTAAATAAATAAATAAATCTTTATTCGTCGACCTGCTTAGAGGCACAAGTCCTCGGTGGCTAGGTCCTCCAAACATCAATACAATCTAGCTGCAATACATTAACAAACATCAATACAAATTAGCTACAACAATTTAACAAATAATAAACAAGTAAAAAAAATAGAAATGTATGCTCATTAACAAATAACACGACTATAGATTTCCATCAAAAGACAAAAAGTAATTTAAAAATTCCGTGCAAAAACCCGACACCAGGAGTAAACGACCCATTAGCCATAAGTTGTTAAGGAAACTGGTCAAAACCTTAACAAGGATGGTATAACCTCAACTAATCTCTGCTTGAGAGAACTAAATACAATTTTGTACAACTCTAGGACTTTGGGACTTGACAAAATTTATAATTGATTTAATCATAGGAGACAGAGGACTATAATCACAAGTACCTAGTAATATATATTTATTTGTAAAAAGTTTGATTGTTTAATTATAATATTCAGAAATCTCAAAAAGTTACCTCGATGCTGTGTCATTTGCTTGTTGAGGCGAAAAACTAATACATTGCATGTCAGTATATTGTGGAATATAATTTTATTTACCAAAAACTATCGAATTCTCATTGTGCATGAGCCGGACATTAGAAGACGTTTGGAATATCTAACAGTAACGAAGGTAATAATTTATAACATTTTTATGAATATTTACCGGCATTCACCCATACGAGATCACCAGGTCGTTGGAGGAATCGATAAACAGGAATATTCTCTTCGGAAAGATCTTCAAGAGAAGGCCACCACGATCCATGTAGATAGTTGAGACTGTTTCGCTCACAAAGATTGAAAATCATGCCCCAGTAAGCATCAGGAACAGCGAACCATTCGCAATCTCCAGGGCCAATATTGATATTGATCGAGCAAAAGTTATTATTTTCTTGATGTCCGGGAGTTCGACTACCAGGAACCTGAAAAAAAAGCATTATTTTGAAATATACCATATATTTTTATCATTTGTCATTTGTCATTTGTCATGTCTTTTTGTTTTAGAAGGATGAATAGTAAATAAATTCTTAAGGACGTTCCTTAATAAATCGATTTTTTGCAATTCTTTTAAAATTTTGAATACACATAAATTTTTTTCAATAGTCCTTGCGGCACTAAATTTGTAAATATTGACCATTGAAATTTGCATATTTAACACACGAACCCTATCCCGATTGATGTTAAAGCGATTGTTTCATTAAATAACTATAGTAATTTTCTTGAAATTATTTTGAAAAACTGAGAATCATTAACTGAAGATATAACAAATATTTTTCTGTTCAAATAATTGTATCAAGCGGTATTCGTTTTGTATGAAAAATGTTAAAACTTAGGTAATTTTGATGGTTTTCATTTTTTCCCTCATGGCATGGCAAGTGAGAGATGGCGACTTGACAACGTCGCACTAAAATCACTCAATTTTTCCATATCTAAAAAACTTCTACTGCTGGTGCATTTGAGATTTTTAGCTAATTCTCTGAACCTAACTTTACTGTTCTCATCTGGAATTTATTGAGCTGTTTCATGAAGTGTTTTTTTTTTTATTCTTTTGTCTTTTAGCGTCGGTAAGAATGCAATGTTGTCAGATTCGAGAAACGACACAGGGAAAATAGTTTTGCCTTTCTGCGCATGTGAGAGTAGGGGAAAGAGCGAACTGCATCTGAGCTATATTAGGGAACGTCCTTAAGTAAAGAGTGATTCTTTTTAATATGAAAGAAACAATCATTTTATAATATTGATAAAATATGTATTTTTAAAAAATCCTTTGGCTGCTTATGTTTATTTTTAGGTGCAGGTCAAACCTGCTTTCTTTTTGAATTCTTCTTTAGGAATGAAATAGAATAAAAATTTGAACCTGGTGCAGATTATGAGCCCTTCTATTGGAAGTAAGAGGACTAGTTTAATTCCCTTAAAGGCGAGGAGCAGTGTTTTAGTGTTCTTTTGGTTTTGGTACCATAATATTTACCTAATTAAATAAGTGATAATTTTAAGAAAAAATTACCTTCATATATAGCTGGACGGTATTCATGCCAAGGATAACATGGCCGACATGACTTAACATATTTCCTGCCGAGACAACCCGTGCAAAAGCAGGCAATTTCATTAGTTCTTGCAGTTGAGGTTTCCATTTCCGTTCATCCGAGAGATCGACATTGGTACCAAAACGGAGCATTTTTCCTGCTCGAGATGCTGATGCTCCACCTGAATTAGGTCCAATTTGAGTCCATTTCTTTCGCTTAACCGTGGTACCAGTCGAGTCCTTGGAATCAGAATCCGAAAGATTGCTTGAGTGCACTCCTGATGGCTTATCACGTTCTTCCTAAAATTATTAGAGGAAAAATTAAATATTAGAAAGAACAAAGTAGCCAAGTGCAATTGAGATGAGCAATGAATTATTGCATTGTATTTCAAAAATTATGCTACTCTCGTCTAAAATACCTATTTAATTTTTAAAGGAGACAATAAAAGAGTGTGTCTTCTGCTGGGAAAATACATTTTTTAATTTATTTGTAATTCGCATTTGGTACTCAGTCACTCTAGTGACAGAAATGAGAACCAAATGCCAATTGCATTCATTTTCTACTTGTGTTCTACATGTGTTCATGAATACAGATATATATATTATAAAATAATAGAGATAACAAAGGACATATCGTCGGGTTACTGCCAAAACAAGCTAACTCCACTTTTACTCAATTCGGAGTTAAGTACTCCATTAGATTAAAAAAATGTTAGAAAAACATAGTGACAAAAAACCAGACAACTTACTTACTTTGATTTTTTTCAATCAATAAATCATTTTGAAGCTGTGACGATTTTTCATTTCAATTTAAATTTTCAAACGACCATTTCTCAAAAGTTCAAATTATGGAGTTAGCTTGTTTTGGCAGTAACCCGACGATATATTCTATTCCCTTATTACAGGAATCGTTTTATGTCTAACCCAACCTCCAAAGTTACATATTTATAACTAGACTATAGTTTCGAGGCTTTGCCCTCTTCAACAGTCTATTACAATTGATTCACAAGAATTGATGTGTGAAAATTTCTGTGAATCAATTGTAATAGATTAATGAAGAGGGCAAAGCTCTCAAACTATAGTCTAGTTATAAATAAATTAAAAATTTATAATTCCAGCAGAAGACACACTCTTTTGTTGTCTCCTTCAATTTATAAAAATTCTGCTACTCTCGAGAAAAAGAAACTTTCAATTTATTTAATTTTTATTAATTATTTAAATAATAGTATAAAAAAATATAGAAAATATGTATATTTTTTAAATATTATTTTATGCAAGAAAAAAATTATTCTCTCTCAGAACGCACCAAGATCGAATATTAAATAAAAAAAAGAGTTCTTATTAAAGTAATTATAAAAATAAAAGATCCTATCAAAGATTTTTCGTATAGATAAGTAAAATGATTATATCTTACAAAATAATTTAGATATCAAAATCGTCTTTAATTGTTGTTGTTAAGGAGAGAATAAATATTAATAATAATAATAATTTAATATAATTTATAATTGTTCTTGATTGCGCCCCCAGGAAAAAGAAAAGATCATTTTAGAACTTTGAGCTAGGTGATTAATTGAGAGGCTTTTGAATATTGGCGAAAATCGCGATGAGGGGAAATCATTTTTCGCAATAAATAGAATTAATAATTACATATGTAGAAGAGAATAGGGAATTCAATCCTCCTGAGATGGGGACAGAAAGTTATCGGGAGAGGGGGGGGGGGACAAATTTCATTTTCCCATATTAATTGTTTAATGAGGCCAGTTTAAAATGAATAGAGAGGATTAAAGATTAAATAAATGAAATTCCAAATTAATATAGACATTAGATATTAGTTTGAGTTCGGCGATCAGTGGCTAAGACGATACAACAAACAAACTTTTTTAAAAAGCATTGCGCTGGACTCACGATGATCTAATTTCGAACCCCAGCTGACCCTCTCTTTTTGTCTATAATAAAAAAAAAAATAGTACCTGGAACACCGAGCGATGCTCGGTAATTTTTTGATTCAGTTAAAAGCGATATATTAATATTATTTTTAATTTTAAATTCAGGTAAAAAGGTCGATTTTTAATCGCAGCCAAAATAAAATAAAATTGAAATAAAACTTAATTTATATTTTTACCAACGTTTACACCCGCTATGGCCATCATCAAGACGTATCACTGGCCACAAAATTTTGAATGTAATTGCAATTAAAAATAATATTAATATACACGGAGGTTCTTTCGTTGACCCTTTTAAATCCTGAAGAAGGAGGCACGATCCTTCGAATTGTCGGATTTTTTAAGAGAATGAAATTGATATTCTAATAAATTATTTTATAGAAAAATACCTTTAATTAATTAAATTGGCAAATTCTAATATATAATAATATTTGTAATGATCTATTTGTGGATTTTAAAATTAAAAAACAATTAATTATTAAAAGGAAATTGAATAAAAATGTAATTATACATTTTTATCGAGACAACCACCTGTGAATAATTATTTCAATTAACAAAAAACCCATCAAAATCAACTTAGCCGAAGATGAGACCGTGACAGATCGAATTGTCAACCCAAAAACCCCCGTGAATTCCATCCAAATTGTTAGAGCCGATTTCAAGAAACCGATTCTATATATATATATGTTGCAGTAAAAACCCGTTTTTTAGTAAAACCGCGTTTCGCTGAATATCTTTATGGCAACCAGAATTTACTGATGTTAATTGAGTTTGGTTCAAAGGTCTAGAATCTTTATTTTTGACCTTCCGCCTCATTTCGTGTATTTATTATCAAAACTTTTTAAACGAAAATGTCAAAAATTACATCTTCTACAAATTTTCTTCTAATTTTTGACATTTTCGTTTAAAAAAATTTTAATAAATACACGAAATAAGTGGAAGGTCAAAAATGAGATTCTAGACTTTTGAACCAACCTCAACCAACATCAGTAAACTTTAGTTGCCATTAAAGTTATTCAGCGAAACGCGTTTTTACTGAATAAATATATATACAAGAATTGCTCGTTTAATATAATGAGATTTTCTTTATTCTCTAATTTAATTAAATATACATATATATATATATATAATTTCACCGGAAAAGACACTGATATGAGTTTGTAGGGAAACCTAAAATGATTTTTGAAAAAGAATAAAATAATAGTAATTACCCTAAGACTCTCTTGAAATGATGAAGCTTGATATTGAGCATATTTGGCAATGGTAGTGTGACTTCGATGGCTGATACAGGCCCAAACTTTACGACCCTGTTGCGGATCCCAATTCTCATCAGAAGGTTGTTGCATTTGCGTGCGAACTTCAACACTATGGTCAGGATTCGCTTCCACCAACGTTTTAGTGGAAAAGAGTCCCAAATCTATAAAATTGTTCATGTTTTAAAATCAATAATATTTTTGAAAAATCAATTAATTTTAATCAAATATTGATAAAAAATTATTTTATACCCAATTTTAAAGCAGCAGCTAGTCCTCTGACAACAGCGATCGGATGCTTTAGGCAAAACTCTTGTAGTTGAGGACTAAAAGCATCTTTTTTGTTCTCCAAATAAACACTAGGTGTAGGAGGTATTAATTGTTCACGACTAAGTCGTATAGTGGGGGGATCTGGAGGTTGTGGCGGAGGACATTTATCTGACAGTACTGAGAAATTGTTCAATCCGTTCAAACCATGGCCTCTGTAAAAAAAAAAATAATGATTATAAAATAAATATGAAAAAAAAAATAATGATAATAAATTAGGATATTAAAAAGTTCAGGTCTACTATCATAAAAATCACTTTTATCATTAATGGGTAGTTTTTTCATCATTTAAAGAGGATAAGAAATTAATGTTTAATTTATAAAAAAAAATTCAAAAGTAAGTTAAAAAGAAAAAAAAAATATTGAAAAATATCGCAAGTAGTTAATAACTATCAATTTTTAGAGTAATTAAGGAGGTTCTTTCAGGGCAATCCACACAAAAAGTTTTAGCCTCGTAACCACTATAAATATGAACGATGGTAAAATTTTAGGTTATGTTTTTTTTAACGTGACTGTACTTTTTAGACTAGTATATTCTCTTTATGAATGGATCGTTTCCAAGCCATTGATATTTTATCCCCCCCCCCCCCCCCCCACTAAAAATAATCGCACAAATGTTTTTTTTTGTTTTGTTTTTTATTTTTTATCAAAACTACGAGGTAAATAATTTCAATTTTTTTTTTTAAGTTACTCCGAATATATTATTCTAACAAATTTAGTTTTTCATCAAGATGGTGAAAGTCCTTCAATGAATAAAAATAAAATAATGATCATTTTCCCCACCCTTTCCCAATCTACCATATGTAAAAAATTTCATTTTTAATTGCAATTATTTCATGTTTGGTGTGGTAAATCGTTTTCAAATTTTAACAATGTGTTTATTATGCTTTTAAGGTAGTTGTTCCGCCATATGGGTTTTCTTAAATTTTTTTGAAATTTAGACAGATTATTATTTAAATACTTCTGCATCGTTTGGTGGCAAAAGCGAAATTTATGAGACAATAATTATTGTTCCGGAGATAATATTAAATTCCAAAGATAGAGTTTTTCAGACTCTTATACATTGCACTATACGGGATATCGGAAAGTTTACATACATATTTAATTATAATTAAGAAACTCTTCTTACCACTGTTATAAAAAACTAAACCAACATTAAACAATAACCAATACATTTTTTAAGAAAATTTTAATTCATAGTTACAACAAAGTTTCTGAAATAATAATGAATGATTCCGCGACATTTCAGCCCCAGACAAAATAACCCTTTCCCTCGTGAATCTTATGAATCTTTAGCATTGCACTATACTCGGGATATCGGAAAATTTACATACATATTTAATTATAATTAAGAAACTCTTCTTACCATTGTTATAAAAAACTAAACCAACATTAAACAATAACCAATACATATTTTTAGACAATTTTGATTCATAGTTACAACACAGTTTCTGAGATAATAAGGAATAAATAATGAAAAAAAATTTACACTAAAAACAATTTGGCAACAGCGCATTTATTTAACCAGCGAAAGATGTATAAAGCATTCGCTATATTTTTTTTTTAATTATAATTTTCATAAGGTGTATCGTAGGCGTTGATTACATTTATTAAAAAATAACAAAACGATTTTTATAGAAATTAAAAATGTATTTTATCTGTCATTTTAATATTAAAATATTCAATCTCTTACAATGGTGCCAGATTTGTCAAACGAGCACGGGATTGACTAGAATCGGTACATAAACAGCAAAAAGTTTTGGGCTTATGAACTATGAATCCTTATTGTCTGTTCTATATACTCTAGCATTAACTTTTTGCTAGTATTGTCGCGAAACAACTACCTTAATGACTTATATTCCAAGATTCAAAGACTTCTTGAATTTTTCCATTTGTGAAAGAACTGCCTTAAGAACTAGAAATATACGATATTATCTCTTTCGAATCTCAAAATGTACCCGAGTGATTTGGAAAATATTTTCTTGATAGACAAATTTTGATAAATTCAAAGGACAATGTAATATTATAAGTATAATGTTTTTCAATTAAATTAATCATTAATTTCTGTTCTCTAAATGCACCTTTAATAATTTAAGTAATTATAATTAAACTTACTTGCAAGCATCTAGAACAGATTGTGCATCCATATCGAGAGTATAATCTGCTTCAGATTGAGGATCACAAAGTTTGGCCATATCTAGAACATCTGCCTTCAATGCAGCAACCGCAGCTGCAGATATCTTATTATTAACATTACTTGGAGAGTTATTATTGTTTTCCCTTATTGATGAAGCGCAGTTAGAATTCAGAGAGGGTGACAACCTTTCGGTTTTTATCTTAAAAAAAAAGTAATAATTGAATTAATAAATAATAATGATAATAATAAAATGAAAATCTTCACATAATATGTATATTATTATTCAGAACAAAAGAAAAAACAATCACTGAGAGTTCATTATTTTGGTGTTATTCATCATTAGGAATAAAGAAAGTTAGATAAAAAAAAAGTAGGTTTTTGATTCTTGTAAATTTGAAAATGTTCCGGTTGGTTTTTACTTTAACATACGGGGTATGGTCAAGTATTGTAATCGTGCTTGAAAAAAGTGGTTTTTTCCTTCTTTTTTTAAAAATATCTCAAAAATGGCTTAAACTATTGAAAAAAATTGAGCGAAACCATGGCATTTCGCTCTACAAAAAAGCTCTAATAAGTGAACATCGAAAAAATTATATTTTTCGAGATAATAATTGTTTTGTCAAAATGTCTGTTAGTCTGTCTGTTAGTTAGTTAGTTAGTTAGTTAGTTAGTTAGTTAGTTAGTTAGTTAGTTAGTTAGTTACTTAGTTAGTTAGTTAGTCTGTGCGTTACCAAATTTTTGTGGACGAGCTAGCTCAAAAACTAGTGTGAATATCAAAACCAAATTTCACACGTAGTTTTGGTCCATTGAGATTAAGAGCTGATTAGATTTTGGTGAATATCGACCAAAAATTAAGGGAGGTAGAGGGGGGGGGGGGGTAAAAAAAATTAAAAATCTAGGTCGTTTGAGCAAACTCAACCAAATTTTGTATACATAATCAGTGTGCCCCTAGGAGTTTAAAAATGCAAAAACTAACCCCCCCCTCCCCTACATGATTATAAATAATTTTATTAAATATTAATGTAAGTGAGGGGCCAGGTTGTATGGTAAAGTCAAGTGGATGGCCACATCAGAACACATCAGCTTATTTGAATAAAAAATACAAATGTTGCAAGAAAAACCTCTGAAATAAACCTAAATATAAAATCGGAATCGGAAACTATGAACGAGTTTCCCTTAAATAAAAAAAGTATATTAAAATAAATAATTATGAAGAGGAAAATACCTATATAATAGGAGTTAAATATAAAAATTTAATTAAATGAATTTAACTTTAAAGGACATCATAGATATTAGTTGAAATATTTTTACATTGCATATCAGAGAGGTTCGTCCCCTTAGGAATCGAACCCAAGCGCTAACTAAGCTTGCCGGGCCAGTAGCCAAACCCTTAAGACAAATCTCTCTCTGACATGCAACATATATAAGTATTATAGCTAGATTTCTCACTCCCTTCAACTCAAAGGGAATAGTGAAAATTCCTGCTAAACTGAAAAAAGTTTTCAGTGACGGACCCATGGATTTTACAGTGAAAACAAAGATTTAAGTATCTTTTTGGGTGTCTTTTTTTGAAAAAAGATGGAAATTATTTCAAAAATCAACCCAGTATATAATATTATTAAATGAATTTAACTTTAAAGGACATCATAGATATTAGAGAAATATTTTTACATTGCATATCAGAGAGGTTCGTCCCCTTAGGAATCGAACCCAAGCGCTAACTAAGCTTGCCGGGCCAGTAGCCAAACCCTTAAGACAAATCTCTCTCTGACATGCAACATATATAAGTATTATAGCTAGATTTTTCACTCCCTTCAACTCAAAGGGAATAGTGAAAATTCCTGCTAAACTGAAAAAAGTTTTCAGTGACGGACCCATGGATTTTACAGTGAAAACAAAGATTTAAGTATCTTTTTAGGTGTCTTTTTTGAAAAAAGATGGAAATTATTTCAAAAATCAACCCAGTATATAATATTATTAAATGAATTTAACTTTAAAGGACATCATAGATATTAGTTGAAATATTTCTACATTGCATATCAGAGAGGTTCGTCCCCTTAGGAATCGAACCCAAGCGCTAACTAAGCTTGCCGGCCAGTAGCCAAACCCTTAAGACAAATCTGGGTTTGGCTACTGGCCCGACAAGCTTTAGTTAGCGCTTGGGTTCGATTCCTAAGGGGACGAACCTCTCTGATATGCAATGTAAAAATATTTCAACTAATATCTATGATGTCCTTTAAAGTTAAATTCATTTAATAATATTATATACTGGGTTGATTTTTGAAATAATTTCCATCTTTTTTCAAAAAAAGACACCCAAAAAGATACTTAAATCTTTGTTTTCACTATAAAAATTTAAATATTTTAATATGAATAGATATTATTAAAAATATTGAATAGGTAATTTTTGTTAAAAAAAAAAGTGATAAGGAGAGAACAAGAGAATTTGTGGGCTTTTTTCATAATTTTAAATGAAGCATTTCCAAATGATGACAGGTACAAATAGATCAACTAAAAAAAAGTCAATCATAAGTTTCCTGTATTTGATTCGATCGCGAATCGAATGCAGATAATTTTTGTCAAATACTAATATAGTATTAAATATAGTATTAAATATAATCTTCGCCTCAATCTAAGTAAGAGTTTATTAGCTCCCCTTTTCCAGTACTACGACATAATCTTTTCGAATTCCCTCGACAGTAAATCGGGCAAAAGACTAGAAATAGCTTTGAATTCATGCACCCGCTATGTCTTAAATCAAAAAGCACGTAGCCATCTTTCGGACCAGGATGAAAAAAAACTTATTTTAAACACAGATCTTTCTAAATTTTACGATTGGCGGTGTTGGGTGATTATTTATAAGCTATTAAATTCTGATAAATTCATTTGCCCATCTTACTTAGAAAATCTATTTGTCTTCGGTCGCTCCACCAGGAAGACAACGCTAGTGCAGGTGGTAAATAAAAGACGCTAACTAAACACTTGTTTCATTCCTTCAAATTGGCGGGTGCAGAGGGGCTTTGGAATTAACTTCCATCCCAATTTCATGCAAACCCGATTCTTGGTGGTCTCATGTCTTCGTTCTTTATGGATCCCACCCATTAACTGATACTCCTTACTCTTATTTCCTTTATCTCTTCTAATCTTTCTCTACTTTTTTTCTCTTCTTCCACTTTAAAATTTGTGTATTTGTGAAATCTTTTGCCAACATTGTAAAATGTTAAATTATGTATAAACAACACTAGGTGGGACCTAAGGTCCTATGTTTGTATACTTTGTGAAATAAATAAATAAATAAATAAATAAATAAATATTTTTTTTTTTTTGTAAATGCTTCCTTGTATATTTTCAAACGAGGAAAAAATATCTAAGCTGACCTCTGACGTCAGTCACGCTAATGATTCTGGTTTCGACTTAACTTATCTGTTTTGGAATATTTTTTAAAAAGAAAAATAATATGTATTCTTCTTCTTATAGTGCGAGGCCCGAACGGGCGCCGGCTCCTCTCCACATATACCTGTGCTGAGTGTGTTTAGCTGTTTTACACAGATATACAGAACCTACTTTTTAACGGCGGTTCCGAACGGCTAGTTTGGAGAGGTAATTATACTATTGATAGTTTGCCATTGATTTCCAAGAGGAGGCGACTGCAAATATCTGCCGAGACTCAGTCTCGAAACAGGATATTTCAGGACATCGGCCCGACACTCTGACCACTGACCCACAGTCGCCTCTATATCTTTATAATATATATATATTTTTTTTTTTTTTTGTAAATGCTTCCTTGTATATTTTCAAATGAGGAAAAAATATCTAAGCTGACCTCTGACGTCAATCAGGCTAATGATTCTGGTTTCGGCTTAACTTATCTATTTTGGAATATTTTTATAAAAAGAAAAATAATATGTTTTCAATATTTTTAATTAATCTATCGATTAATAATAAAAATTGCATACATACACAGTTACACACCCTATTTTATTAAATTTGGTTGATTTTGCTCCAAGGACAAGAATTTACACTTTTCACCCCCCCCCCCCCTAAACAAAAGTTGTCACAAATCACATCTCCAACAACTTTCCTCATTAGAATATTTGTTGCAGAGTTAATTCTTTAGGAGTTATTTGATAATTTCCATTAGTGCGCCCCCCCCCCCCCCAAACCCCCCTTTTGGGGGCCAAAATATCAAAACGTTATATAGAAATAAAGGCAAGTTAGAAGACATCTGATCCAAATATGAAATTTCATAATAATCCCTTCAGTTGTTTTTACGTGAATCGTGAGTAACTTTTCGAGGAAACCACAGAAACATACAGAAATTTGTTGTGGGTGTTTTCGTTCATAACTTTGCTTGAAACGTGAGCAACCAAAATTTGGACCAATGTACAGACAACCTTAATTTTATATATACAATATATAGATTCAATCATAAATAATCACCTTGTCTTCTGGGATTGTTGGGGTGGTTGTAGAAACCATCGGAGCTGTCACACTGGCTGTTGCTGTTACGGCATAAGCAGTAGCATGATGCGAGTTGGAAACTGATCCAGGAACAATGGCTGCTGCTGCTGCAGCGGAAGTAACAGCCGTGATGGGTGTTGTGACATTAGTTATTGAATCTTCATCTTTGATATCCAATTCATCAGTGGAGCCGAAATGTTTAAGTAAATCTTCAGCTAATGATGTTGCTATATCCTTATGCGCGAGCAAAGCTTGAAGCTCCTGTTCAAGTTCTGGTTTTGCAGTGTATGGTTGGAAAGAATCACCTGTAGCACCTGTGGCGAGTGTTGTTGACTAAAATAAGAAATAGGAATTATTGTAATATATATTTTTCTTTTTCCATTAATTAGGGTACATGTATTTAATTAATATGTGTCCTCAGAAAGACTAATCGATTAAAAATCATTATTTTATCAATAATGGGTTTATGTTTTCATCATGGAATCTTTCTCTTTATTTATTATGAAAAAATATGTAATATATCAATGTAAATGAAATAAATACAATTCTTTATAAAAATAATAGAAAAACGTTTAATAAAAATTTAAAAGGTTTAGGGAGAAACTCTCCCTTTATCAATTGAAAAGTTGAAGAAAAAGTTCTTTAGGGAAAATAATAAAGCAACTATTATTATTATTCCATAAAGCAATTTTTAATAGATAAATAGAAAGAATTTCTCCCGAGGGGGGGGGATTAAAGTTCTAGGCCGTTGTTGGATCAGGACCAAATTTTACAAAGTTACTATTTAAAATCCTGTGGAACTGTGGATGCAAAATGTTAAAAAAAGCAAGATTGAATAAAAGAAAAGTGTTTGTTTTCCATTTAGGGCCAGTTGTATGTAGGTTGGTAAAGTCTTTGTAAAAAGTTGACAAAGGGTAAAACCTTAGAATTCACCTTGTGCCGGGCCGGATTGCCAATCAGATGACACGCACTTTCATCTGATTGGCCATCCCGCCGGGCACAAGGTGAATTCTAAGGTTTTACCCATAGAGTAATATAGAGTGGAATGCTACCGTATATAGAAAAAGCGCTCTCTAGCGACTGCAGGGGGAAAACTCTTAGTTCTTAAGAGCTATCCAAAGATCATAGAACATTCAAAGCCTTTGTCATAGATAAAAGATACATACCCTTTATGTTATATATATTATATATATAAGCGTATTTTTTATTCTTGATAATCTCACCAAAATGGGCCGCCAAGAGTGCGGTTTCCGCCATTTTATTGCCCAATGGTTTTGCACTGGTCTCGCCAGAGAGCTCTGTAACTCTTATACGCTAAAATACATTGGTTTCTTATGGAGCCTTCCACTCTATATTACTCTATGGTTT
Source organism: Forficula auricularia (assembly GCA_024734495.1). Lineage (NCBI taxonomy): Eukaryota > Metazoa > Arthropoda > Insecta > Dermaptera > Forficulidae > Forficula > Forficula auricularia. The sequence continues at coordinate 6,054,451 of JALMQS010000089.1, forward strand.
TATCCTTTGTCAACTTTTACAAAGACTTTACCAATCGACATACAACTGGCCCTTAAGGATTCAAGTTTCTAACAAGAGATCAAAATTCTTTACAAATCAAGGATTGAAAAAAAGAGTTTATTCTTTTAGTCAAAGCTCAAGGATTATGTTCACATTCAAAATATTATTGAAATCAAGTCGTGACATCACATTGTAAAAAAAAAAACATCAATAAATTATTCAAAAAATACCACATTTTCTACATATTTTCAATAGATTACCATTAAAAGAACTAATATTTTCGAATAATATATTATCAAATAAGAAATTTCTACTTTTATTGAAGATTTATTATAAGTATCAAATAAGATTCTAAATAAGAGAACACTTTTCTAAAAAATCACCTGAGTGTAGGGTTGCTGTTGAGGCTGTTGATGTGCGTAAACGGCCTGTCCCGGTTGATCGCCGGACGGCGTTTTGAACTGCCCTTGGACATGAGCCCCCGGGGGTGCAAACGTGTTCTGGCCATCTGTGCCGAAGCCACCGCCCTACACCATTCGGCAGCAATCATGCAGGGTTAGTAGATTAAATTTAGCTAATTTTTCTTATATAATATTTATATCAAAAGATAAGAAAGTATACTCAATTTATTTTTAAAAATACAAACAAAAATAAAAAAATCAACTGTTAATATAATAATTTAAGAAAAACACTAATAAAGAAGTCGGTGTAAACAGCTAAAAGTAATATAGTCAATTTTTACTTTACCATACAGGGTATGGTCAAGTATTGTAATCGTGCATGAAAAGTGTTTTTTTTCCTTCTTTTTTCGAAATATCTCAAAAACGGATGAAACTATTTTGATTAAAAAAATTGAGCGAAACCATGGCATTTCGGTCTACAAACAAGCCCTAATAAGTGAACATCAAAAAAATTATATTTTTCGAGATAATAATTGTTTTGTCAAAATGTCTGTTAGTCTGTGCATTACTAAATTTTTGTGGACGAGCTAGATCAAAAACTAGGGTGAATATCGAAACCAAATTTCACACATAGTTTTGGTCCATTGAGATTAAGAGCTGATTAGAATTTGGTGCATATCGACACAAAATTAGGGGGAGGGGGGATTGAAAATTAAAAATCTAGGCTATTTAAATAAACTCAACCAAATTTTGTATATATAATCAGTGGGACCCCAGAAGTCTAAAAATGCAAAAACTAACCGCCCGAAATGGGGGGGGGTCAAAAAATGAAAATCTAGGCTCTTGTACCAAACACAACCAAATTTTGTATATAATCAGTGGGCCCCCAGGAGTCTAAAAATGGAAAAACTAACCCCCTCCCCTACATGATTATAAATAATTTTATTAAATATTAAATATAAGTGAGGGGCCAGGGTGTATGATAAAGTCAAGTGGATCAATCAGAACACGTCAGCTTATTTTTTAAGGGGATCGCATGAAAGAAGGGCACACCAAGAAGATGCTGACCCTATTGATCTTGAAAGACTTTGTAATATCGAAGAGGATGAACGTATCGAATAAGGTGGTTCCGCATTTCTCCAATTTAATCGCGAAAGGGTATTGGGAAGTAGGCAAGTGGGCTTTTGAGGGAATTATTGATTTTAATTCATCAGAGCAGATATCGTGATAGTATCTTTAAGGAGTTTCGGGACTGTTTATCATTTTTATAATGAAATTCTCAAATTTTTACCATCGAATCATTGATGCATTAAATATTTTGAAAATTCGAAGTTGATCGTCTGTCTCATTACCGAGAAATAAATTATTGAAAATTGTCCTTTTAACATGGAAGTAAATGGACGGAGCTTTTAAAAGGGCTTTTACGATTTTCAACAAATTTATACAGATCAATAATTAAATTTTTATAAATCGCATGATACATTTTTCAATAGATTTGATAGTCTAGTTAATTAGTTATTCATAAATGTAAAAATAAAAAGCTATTTGCAGCCAACAGAATATGACAAAATCACTAGTAACTCGATTTGTTGAAATCGTTTTTGTGTTAAATAAATTTTTTTTTAATGAGAAAAAATTCATCTCAATATTCTTTTTATTAATATTATCAAAACAAAGATTTTTATTCGAAATTAACCTCATTATTAACAATTTTTTTTATTAAAAAATTTGGTATGCAGACGTTGTCACTCTGGAGAAATACAAAAGATTTTTTCGAAGATCAACAAGATAGATAAACAGTCTCGAACTTTCTTAAAATATCGAATCGCTTTTACGATGGGATTAAAGGGTTGAGTTATCTGTCTGATAGTTCGTTTCTGAATTGCAACCAGGATGAGACTCTTCTCTAGAGAGGCATATTTGGACCTTGTAGAGGGTGAGAAGTTGCTGGGGTGTGAAAATCGCTGCAAATTTTCTCCACAGAGGAAATCTACTCAGGCTAGCTGTGAGTGAGACACCCAACATAGACATTATATGGCACTAACTTTCAAAAAATAACTAAAAGATAGCTTGTGTCATGAAATATACATTTAAATCTTGACTGTATTGTTTTCAAGATAAAAAATTTTTAATTTTGAGGAAATTACCATAATCTTATGAGTGAAAGTGCGAGCTTTCTACACTTTTGAGAAACTTGTAACATATTTTTAATTTTTATATTTAGAGAAAATAAGCTGACCCCATGAGTTTTCGCAGGGAGATCAAGGTGGGCATTTTCAGCCTCTCATAGATTTTATTATATTTGTAGAGAGGTGCCCATGACATCGAGTGAATCTTCAAAGATTTAACTTGAAAATGCATATTTTAGAAAAAATAATTCAAAGAATGTATCAAAGATCTTATTAGATGTTTTGCTTTCATGTCAGATGGGCTATCATCCTATCAAGAATCAAACCCAACTTGCTGTCTGGACTCTTGTCTTATTTCTTGATCTGTTTGTGTATTATAAATATGACCTTATATCTGATTCAGTTTCTTTTAGTCGGATGAATTTCGTCTCAAGGGATATGCCAACAGTACAGATAGGAATTTTGGCACTTGGGCTCGATTACCGATGAAGCGAGAAAACTTTTGAAATCAATCCAGCTTTGAAAGATTTTAATTATGGCTTTGAATTTTTTTTTGTATAAATAATGTTGTTGCGATTACAAAACATCTAGTGATGTGATTTGAAATAAATATCATCTATTTCCAGATTCAAGAAACGCATTTAATTTTAAGTAAAATTCAAATTTTAAAGAGAAATTTAAAAAAAATTGAATCAAAAAAAAAATCAAGAGCATTAGAAAAATAAAAAATATTTTCAAATATTAATTGTTAAATAGTTCAAATCTACATTGAAAAGAAACGATTAATATTTTAAAACTACTGAACATTAGTCTATCAATTAGACTATCATTAACTAAAAACAAAAAGCTAACAACGAATAAAATAAAGATCACAGGCGAAAAATTCTTACCGTTTGTTGTGTTAATGAAGAGGTTTTTATTTGAGGTTGCTGGAGTTGTGGTGCATATTGATTAGAAGGCGTATAGGAAGATTGACCAGGACCTGGAGCAGTCCCGCCTGGTCGAAATCCCAGGGATATGGCTTGATGCGGTTGAGGAGCCGACACAGCCGCTCTAGCTTGCTGTTGTTGTTGCTGCTGCTGCTGTTGTTGTTGTTGTTGTTGTTGTTGTTGTTGTTGCTGTTGAAGGCGTACTTGTTGTGAATGTTGTTGCATTAAACGATATTGATGTTGAAGTTGCTGGAGATGAGCCTGATAAGTAAATAAAGAAGAAAAAAGAATTAGACCACTGGGGACCACAATATCTGGTTATCTATATATATAAAATGGAAAAGTATGTATATATGTTTGTATCATCCAAACGATCTGATGTGTGCAATGGCAAAGCGTTAAATTATTAGAACGATTCTGATTGGTCAGATAGTGATCGTGCTTAGCCAATGTGTTAAATAAATCTTTTCTTGTTGTTCCTTATTGTTGGTCAATTTCATTCACCACATTCTTTCAATACTTACAGTATCATTTTAAATTTCAATTATTAAATTGGTATGAATGAGGCGCTCCCCGCCAGGGGCTAGGTGACGCCGGGCCGAAGGGCATCGATTTCTTCTTCCTAGCAGTGGCGGATCATAGGGTAAGCGGAATGAGCGGCTGCGTGGCCCCGTGCTTGTAAGGGGCCCAAAAAAAGGCCGATTGTGTTCAAGTGTTTTTTTAAACATTGTTTTATAACACTTGTATTCAATTTTAGAAACGTAACAACACCTCAATTTTTTTAATTCACTTCTAAATAAGGATTGTTTGTTTCAACAATCCAATTGAACTAATTTATAATATATTTTATGAATAATTATTTGAAATAATTGAAAAGTTTTTGTTTTGCCGAGAGTAGCAGAGTTGTTGATTCACAAAGAGAAACAAAGAGGTTGTCCTCTGCTTGATGAAAATAAACATACACACATATATATCCAGATGATATATCTGTATATATATATATTATTTATTTGTTTGATAAATAATATATATATATATATATATACAGATATATCATCTCGATATATATGTGTGTATGTTTATTCGCATCAAGCAGAGGACAACCTTCTTTGTTTCTCTTTGTGAATTATTTGAAAAAATAAATGTTTTATTAATAAGTACCAAAATTTGGATGTAATCGTTCATGGTTCAGAATTTTTTTTATTTTGGAACGAAGTGAACTTATGGGACGCCTCGGGGTGGTACCCTAGTCTGTGAAAAGTGTCCGTAACGTTAAATAAAAACAAGCGAGCCAATGCTCATGCGCGCGCATCCACTCAGCCACTCTGGGGGCGGGGCCTCTGGCTTGCGCTCTGGTCGGGAATCGATGCTGTTCGATGTTGAATCTTTCGATTCAACAGGTATTATTTCATACCCTCCTCTGCCTCTCTGCTTCTATTTATCGAAATAATCCTCTTTAAAAATTTTATTAATTTAATAGACAGAATAATAGAATTCAATAAAATGGCATCGAATTCAAGAGACAGAACATTCAGAACATTTCGTTATTCAGCAACAAATAACAAAGGTGTGCTTACTTAATTAATAAATAAATGAAAATGAAATGAAAATAAATAAAAGAATATTGCAATAATTCTACTAATTTATTTATTATATTTCCAACTAATAGAAGAAAATAATCAATTAAAAAAAAATCTACTAAAGGTAAGCGTTATATATTAATCGTGGGTGTATGTGTAAAATCCCCGTGAATCCTAATTGATTTCATAACTAATTCCTATAATTTATTTATTTATTTTTTATTTATATGATTTTGAGGGCCCCGTTATTTTACCGCTTAGGGCCCCCACTTGACTTGATCCTCCACTGCCTCCTAGAAGTCACAAAGTGAAATTAACCTTTTTCATCCTGGAGATAGAAGCTCTCAAAGTGTCAGGACTCCGACAAGGGATCGTAATACTTCACATATTCTATATCATTTATATGATATAGAGCAGCTATTCTCAACCGCTGGTCTCGCGGACCACCAGTGGTCCGCGGAGAAATTTTACTAGTCCGCGGACAATTTTTTTTATCCGCGAAAAAACTTATAAAACAAATAAATGATAATAATAACTTATAATAAAAATGTTACAATTAACTTATGTAGTAGTTCTTTAATAGTACCTAGTAAAATTTTGTTGTTAAAAAAATCACTGGTCCGCGAATTTTTTTTTACAAATTTTACTGGTCCGTGGGCCAAAAAAGGTTGAGAAACGCTGATATAGAGATATACATACCAATGTGGAAGTAAAAATGGGAACAGAAGTTCATTAAAATCAGATAAATTTGAAAAAAAAATCCGGAGTCCACATCTTATATTTTCCAAAATACTTAATATATCAAAATTCGTTTTTACTTGTCGTTGATAAGGAGAGAATGAGTGAGTTTGGGGAATTTTTTAATGATTTTAAGATAAATACTTTTGAACGCCGACAAGTAAAAAATCATCTAAAAATGCTCATTTTGGGGCTCTCACATCGTCATTTTAAAGTGAATTAAATTTAAAATGAAATGGCCTAATTCTAATTAAGAGATATTTAAAAGAATAACTAAACAACTCATGATATAAAATTAATTATTTATTTAATTAATAAAAAGATTTAAGTATCTTTTTTTGAGTTTCTTTTTTTGAAGAAAGATGGAATTTTTTCAAAAATCAATCCAGGTTAGGTAAATAACCATTATAAAATTAAGAAGTGAATTTAATTTTATTTAGGAACGAATCAAAGATTTTAGTAGAAATATTTTTATATTGCATATCATAGGGCTTCGTCCCCTTGGGAATCGAACCCAAGCGCTATTTAGTTTGCCGAGCCGTTAGCCAAACCCTTAAGACGAATCTCATATGCAACATATACAAGAAATAAAGCAACAGATTCTTTGATTCCTTCCTAAATAAAATTAAATTCACTTCTTAATTATTTATGTTTTTTATTTTTTTTTTTTTTAAGGGAGAAGGTTTTTTTCCCCCTTCCTGGCTTTTGGTCAGAACCATTTAGCCAATCACATTCTTTGTATTATTTTATAATTTTAAATATTTACACTAGCCCTTAGTACAAATCTCTGAAGAACCATAACAACTTTTTCACTGCACTCACACAAGGACAAAAGATAATCACTATTTATTGGGAATTTTACACTTTCGTTGATTTCACAGTATAGCAATTGTGTCCACTTTTTGTAAATATTTAATTATTTAATTAATTATTTATGTTTGACTCAATAAAAAATTTGGCCCTTCTCTGAATAATTTAGTCGATTAAAATATTAATACGATTTTTGATTTCAGGGAAAATAAATTCAAATATAACATGTAAATTTAAAATGTGTATCTTCCTTAGTTTATGAGCTACTGAGCTCTGACAGATCTACAGACATTTTTCTACACTAATAGAATTGCTTTTAAAGAAACCCTAAAATTATGAGACCAAGAACGTATCATTAAGGTTAGAAAAAAAAAGGTAATATATTTCAACTAATCTTTAGAGGTAAATGAAAGTAAAAATAAAATAAAATTACCTGTTGGGGGGGTGTTAAATTGGCGGAATTTTGTTGAAGCACTTGTAAAACTTGCAACTGCTGTTGAGTGAGATATAGAGGCATTCTAGCTGGTGGTGCTGCAGGTGTTGTCTCCAATTCTCCCTTAAATCGTTTCGTTTGTGTAGGAGTTGCCCCAGCTGGATAAGGCGGCGGAGGTCCCTGAGGTGAGGTCCCTGGTACGCCCTGAGTAAAATAATCCAAAGTCAATTAGCAAATTTACAGGTGATTAACCAAAATCAAAAGAAAAGTTATTCTAGCGTAATAATTTCAAAGTCCAAATAAAAGGGCTGACCAAATCAATAAAAAGATATAAAAATACACACAAATCACAATCCGTTAAATTTAATTTTAGATTAATAAAAATCCTTGTTATAAGAAGTAGATAAAATACGAAATTGTTGAAACGATTAAAAGAGAAGTAAATAGAGTTTATTAATTATAAGGAAAAAAATTCTGATTTTTTTTATCTTGAAAGTAAAAGATTTAATTCTCGATTTATAATCACTAAGAAAAAAATATTATAAAATATACATATATAATATAAATATACCTATTTAATTTTTTATCTATAATTTCTTAAAAATAAATAAGGTAAACCCATTTATAGAAATAAATAAAGTAGAAAAGAAAAATTTAATCAATTTTTATTAAAAAAAATAAATATATACAATTGGCCATATCTATAATAAGATTTTATAAATTATTTTCTGGTGGAAATTTTAAATATAAGGGCTCAAATTGTAAAATTTTTATTATTCTTGTTTTCTATCTGTTTTAAATAATTAAGTTCGAGGAAAAATGTAATAGTATTTCGTATTTTTTAAAAATATGAAAAGATACCAGCATGTCGTTTGTTCAAATAAGATAAAGTCAATAACCCACCTTAAAGCCTCAAGCAATTTCCAAACATTAAACATTCTTTGGTGATCAAATTTTATTAATAATGAAGCTGTTGAAGCTTTTATTTTTGTGATTAATTTGATTAAAATTCAAATTTTATTAAATTGATTGAATGCATTTTCTCAACTCATTTATCCCTATGACTTCAACTCACTTTACCGCTTTCATCTTTTTCACGAGCTTCATTTTCTTTGTTCAAGACTCCCTTTAAATTGATCTTCAACTTAATCACAACCCTTGAAATTTGCCATCTTAAATTATAGTAATAAGAAATTAAGTAAACTTTTACTTAATTTCTTATTATTAAAAAATGTTTCACTTTGAACCAACACCTATCTCCTTAAGGAAGTTTTTTTCGCGACAATCCACACAAAAAGTTTTAGCTTCGTAACCATTCTATAAATATGAACGGTGCTAAAATTTTAGGTTATGTTTTTTTAACGTGACTGTACTTTATACACTACTATATTCTCTTTATGAATGGATCGTTTCCAAGCCATTGATATTATATCCCCTCCACTAAAAATAATCGCCCAAATATGTTTGTTTTTTATTTTTTATCAAAACTACGAGGTAAATAATTTCATTTTTTTTAAGTTACTCCGAATATATTATTCTAACAAATATTAGTTTTTCATCAAGATGGTGAAAGTCCTTCAATGAAAAAAATAAAATAATGATCATTTTCCCCACCCTTTCCCAATCTACCATATGTAAAAAATTTCATTTTTAATTGCAATTATTTCATGTTTGGTGTGGTAAATCGTCTTCAAATTTTAACAGTGTGTTTATTGTGCTTTTTATGACTTATACTCCAAGTTACGAAGACTTCTTGAATTTTTGCATTTGTGAAAGAACTACCTTAAAAGTTCTTAAATTATAGGTGCAGTACCTTCTTTGAGTAAGAATATCTTTTTGCAGTTTATCTTAAAAAAAAATACGTGATTTGCTGATTCCCAACACTCTAATAGTCGAAACAATTAATTAATTCATTAATTTATCCCCAATATTTAAGATTTTGTGAAATTTAGATGATTAAAATTATGTGCCCTCAGAATTCGATTAAATATCATTATTTTATCAATAATGGGTAATCTTTTCATCAAGCGACAATATATCTGTTTCTCTTTATAAATTGTGCAAAATTGTAAATTCATATTATGAATAAAATCTAAATAAATAAATAAAAGTGTGTTATTGAATTTCGAAAAAAGTTGGGTTTTTCAAAATGCTAGCTTCACTAGAAACTGTTTGCGCAAAATATTAACTTTACTTACGAAGAATTCGAAGGATCTTTGATTCGGGTTTTTCATTCTTCATAATGAAAAGTTAATTAAGTTGGCGAAAACTGTTTCTACTGACGGTAGAATTTTGAAACACATCATCTTTTTTAAACATTCAAAAACTCGCTTGACTTTACAATGAAATATTTTAGCTTTTTTAAAAAAAAATTCATCTAGTTGCTAGTAGAATTTTTCAATCAAGTTTGGTATAACTAGTAAAATACCTAAGAAGAAGTTTCATCTCGAGAGTTAACTAACTGTCCCCGGGATACAAGTGTCTCCTGAGGGGAGGAATCACTTCTAATCACTTCTAATTAGAAATAAAATATATCTAATAGGATTATTGATTCGGTGTTTCAATTCTTCGTAATGTAATGTTTATATTACGGGGCATGTTTCTAAAGTAAGTACCGTTTTAAAATGAAAAAAAAAAAGTATACTTTTCATAATAATTTTATTTTCACATGAAAGCCTGTAACCCAATCTACGTTTCGACATAGTTTCCACCAATATTAAGGTATTTTTCCACGTGCAATTTTGTATTCCCTCCTCAAAGAAGTCTGCCACCTGATTAGACATCCACTGCAACTTTCGATAATTTAGTCGTTCGGTCACAATTGCATAAAAAACACCTCGACATTAGAGGAAACAAATCAGATAGCGACGAATCGTAAACCGTCTGTTCTCTCTCACTTTTTCGTCAACTTTATGTACTAAATATTCAGTAATGACTGAAGGTCGCCCACTTCGTTCCTCGTCATGAATTTTCGTGCGACCATCTTTAAATGATCTAACCCATTTGCATACCATCTGATTTGTTTCCTCTAATGCCAAGAGGTGTTCTTTATGCAATTGTGACCGAACGACTAAATTATCGAAAGTTGCAGTGGATGTCCAATAAGACGGCAGACCTCTTTGAGGAGGAAATACAAAAGCTCGTGGAAAGATACCATAAATTCCTTAATATTATGGAAACTATGTCGAAATGTAGATTAAGATACAGGCTTTCATGTGAAAATAAAATTGTTTTGAAAAGTACTAGTATACTTTTTTTTTTTTTATTTGAAAACGGTACTTACTTTAGAAACATGCCACGTGTATGTATGAAGATGGAGACATGGTAAAATTTTATATTCTTTACTAGGTATAGATGGTAAATAAAATAAAATTGTGGCTAATTGAGGATCCAAAATGACGGCGTGAAGGCTAAATAAATAAAATATATTACACTGAGATATTAGCCACAATTGTATTTGATTTTATATCTATACCTAGAGAGTATTTTTAACCGACTTCAAAAAAGGAGGAGGTTCTCTATTCGATTGAATTTTTTTTTTGTGCCTATGTTACCTCATATCTCCGCCAATTGTGAACCGATTTTGAAAAAAAAAATTGTATTGGGTTCAGTCTACCATCCGATTGGTCCCATTTTTTTTTCATAAGTATTAGACCTTTTTTGTTAGGTTTGTTTGGCCTAACTTCTTTGTTTGTGAACCGATTTCGATGATTCTTTTTTTATTCGAAAGGGGGTATCTTAGGAATGGTGTCATATTAATTTGGTCAAGTTCTGATGATATGATCACTATTAATAACATCACTAAAAAGAGAAAAATAAAAATAATTTTTAAGAAAAAAATAAAACCGACTTCAAAAAATTAAATGCAACAAATAAAATACACTAAAAGGTATAAAATAATTATTACCTTATTTAGTTACAACTAAATGACGAAATATTAACATGAAATTACTTTTTGAAGTCGGTGCCAAACATATACATTTTATGAATCGCACTCGACGGATCTTACTTAGTACGTTTGGAGGGTATGCTCGTTTATAGGTATAGTTTGTTTGGTACCGACTCAAAAAGTAATTTCATGTTAATTTCAGTTGTTTCATGTCCATTTTTTATTTAAATAAAAAATTAATAGGTTTTTTGGACAATTTTATATTTTATTAACGTATTTTATTAATTTTTGCACAACGTTTCGTCCGTTTCCGGACTTTATCAAGTGCTCAATCAGTTAACACATTAAACGTCTATAAAATAGTGAGACCATCGAGAAAACAATCAGTACTATAATATTAGCCAACACATATATTCAACGAGCAATCAATTGAAAACGGAAACGGACGAAACGTTGTGCAAAAATTAATAAAATACGTTAATAAAATATAAAATTGTCCAAAAAACCTATTAATTTTTTATTTCATGTTAATATTTCGTCGTTTAGTTGTAACTAAATAAGATAATAATTATTTTAGTTTCTAGTGTATTTTATTTGTTGCATTTAATTTTTTGAAGTCGGTTTTATTTTTTTCTTAAAAATTATTTTTTTATTATATATTTTTGATGATTCTATTTCAGTATTTTGCTTACCTGCTGGTAACCCTTGTGGAAATTGGGGTGCGCGCCCCGATGAGACCCTCCTTGGGTCGCCGCCTGAGTTGCAGCATTGGCCGCCTGCTGCTGAGCTTGTTGCTGCGCCTGTTGCTGCTGCCGTGAAGACATTTCGGCAGAAATTGGCAAATTCCACGCCTCCTCGATAGAAGGCAATTGCCTTCGTCTAAAAACGTATCGAAAAATCTTATAAAATCCTTAGATTTAAAAAATTAAGGTTAATTTTGATAAATAAGAAAAATTGAATAATAAGATCCAATATAAATAAAAAAAAATCAATGAATGTTTGTTTTAAATAAGTAATATTATTATTAAAAAATAAGGATAGCCAAAATCTTTTTTATATTGAAGAACTAATGAAAAAAAAATTATAACATATGATTATCCATGATTAAAATATAGAGAATATTCAACAATAAATATTCAAAATAAAAAAAATAAAAAAAATAAACATTCGGTTTGTTTACACAATCCAAACATTGATTTTAGTTAGTGAACAAGAACCGGCTTAGGCGGCCATAGAAAATTTCCCAAAAGGATTAGTGACAGATAAATAATTAGATCAATAAATTTTTATTAAATTTGTTAATTTTTTTCATATTAATTCACATTTCACTCACTAAACACAGAGGGCAAACAACAAGAGTAATTTTACTTAGAGAAAGTGGTGTAGGTTTTAGGTGAAACATGATATTAATTAATAAAGTAAAGGGTGTGTAGTTTCACAGTGAATGAAATAAAACTCAAAGAGGTTTGTACAAACTCAATATATTTCGGATTATTAGTCCATCATCAGGAGTTTACAGGTTAAAACTGTCAACTCCTGATGATGGACTAATAATCCGAAATATATTGAGTTTGTACAAACCTCTTTGAGTTTTATTTCATTCACTGTGAAACTACACACCCTTTACTTTATTAATTAACAAGAGTAATGAACATTTTTTACACATTCACAGGAGCAGGGACGGCGGAACTGTGGGGTCAGGGGGGTCAGCTGACCCCCTTGAGAATTTGTCTACGTGGTCAATGGGGCCAGCGGAACTCCTAAAGAAATTTTACAGTTACTTTACCCAAAAACAACTTTGTTGCCAAAATGTTGATTGTAAATTTAATGTTATACTATTATCTGTTTGCGTTAACAAAACCTAAAAACCTTGCGCCGTAATGTTAGCTTAATAATTACTCATTTTACTTAAAATAGTGAAGTTAATTTTCTCATTAATATATCAAAGAATAATTAACACATTAACGAGAATTGTTTTGTATTAGATCTAGTAGGAGGTATCAGCCAATCACTGGGTTCAATAAAATACCTTTAATAAAACGTTTCGGGCTGAATTTATTTGGCCATCTTCAGTTAATTAGGAGTTATACACAAAATGCGATACACATATGTGATCGAACCAAGCCTTGTCAAAAATAAAAATAAAATTTTTTAGCTTCATGCAAATTTATAACGTGCCTGGACCCAAAAGTTTCAGTATGAAAGCAATCAAGATCGAGAATTGTTTTTGATCGCGCTTTTTAAACAAGATATATATCGCGAGACTACTGCTGGTTGAAGCTATTGGAGTCTGCTGAGTCTTAAGTCTGGACCAAGAGGGAATGAAAAAGATGTGATCCATTTGGCTATAATTCAGCATCATTTCGCGATTGGCCCGCATGACACTTTTTATATCAAACACTGATATGGATCAACAAATGAATTTGTAATCTGAGATGTTATACATTCAATCTCCCAGTCCAGAGCGCCCGATCTGTTAACACGTGTGTTAGGTGTTTGCCATTAATTAATCATAAGTTTCCTGTATTTGACTCGATAGCGAATTGAATCCAGATGATTTTTGACAAATATTAAGTGAAAATAATATCCGAATTTATATATTTCTAACGTGAAATAATGAAGTTAATTTTCCCATTCAATGAGATGATAAAAGCGCAGTTACAAACTGCTTAAAAATAGATTAAATTGTACCAATTTGCTTCAAAATTTTCTGGGGGAGGGAAGTTTTGACCCCCCTGGCCTAAGATCGTTCCGCCGTGTGTGCACAGGAGAGAAACAAGTGAGTATACCATTACAATTCGCATCCCTCTCTAGAGGCCTATGAGAACCGGTATTAATTTATGTTAATGATTTACTTCTAATTCGTGGACTGTTCTAAAGTAATGGCGAAAATCAACAACCGCTAAAGGTCTAATTAACGGGGAATAAAAATATTTTTACCCATAAGAATGTTTGTTTACGCAAAATGTCCTAGAGAATTAGACAGAAATCAAGTTTCTAGTCTAGTTCATTTTATGAAGGAAAAAGTGCAATTTTTTGAAAAAAAAAACGGATCATTTCCTTTCATGGAAAATGCTGGATAGATAAATCTAAGAGTTTTAACAAAAAAGTGGTCCAAGTAAACGTTCAAGTCAACAAACTTTCCTAGAGAATGAGACAGAAATCAAGTTTCTAGGATGAGTGATTTTCATTTTTTGCAAAAAAATTGCAGTTTTTCCAAAATTCAACCTCATTGCGGCACGGATTACCATTAGCCAATTAAGATGAAACTTTGTTATAATTGTATCAAATTTAATCTAGTTTAAAAATGTATAGAGTGGTCTTTATCGAAACGTTTTAATGGTCAAAATGGGAAAAAATCGAAAAAAGTGCGAGTTTTTGGGATTTGCGGAAACAGAAAAAATACGCCAAATTTTCAGAGCGAACTCTTGGTTGGAGAAAAAAAAATTATGAAATTTGTATGAAATTTTATGAACTTTCATTTTGAATAGGAATGTTATTTACGAAAAGTTCATAGTTCTAGAGTTATAGTCAAAAAAACGCCAAAAAATGATATTTTTTACATTTTTTTGCATTTTTGGCAAGGTTCCGTCATGAAATTTTGTTAGCAAACCTCAGATTCATCTTCAGCACAGCCAAAAACATAAAGGGTCGAAGAAATGATAACTACCCCAAAACTTTCCGGGTAAAAACAGAATTTAACTGGACTATATGTTTTAATAAAAAAATTCCCACTAAATGCTTTGTAGATTGATCCCCCCCCCCCCACCCCTTGAAAATTTTCTGGCTACGCCACTGTATATATCACGAAGAGATTATCCTGATTTTCGCCATTGTTAAAATCAGAACTCTTACAAATTCTTACAAATAAACTTGATCATCAATCACTACTGCAACATTAAACTATATTTTAATTCTAGGATGTATAAAAATAAATTCAAATCTTTTTAAAAAATCAGACTGATAAAGATTGTTTTCCACCTATCATTAATTGCCTAAGTAGTTTTTCTTGAAATTAAAAAAAAGAATTTTTGCCATTTTTAAAAATGACAAAAAATGCTTCACTTTTTAAACTCAAGCCAGCAATCGAGTTCTATTTAACATCGTTGATTTTAATAAACTTGATAAAAATATATATTAATTAGTAAAATAAAATAAATAAAACCGAATGTTTGCTTAAGTGACTTATATTAAAGAAGAAAGTTTGGATTGAGGAAGGAGAATAACACAAATTCTATTTAGAATAAATGTTATATAATTCAGTCATTATTTTAAAGTTTCTAAAAACGGATTAAAATCCAAAAATTTATTAATCATTAATTGTGCACTAAAATAAATTAGTAACACATATTTATATAATTTTCTGATACATTATATATAGGTAAATATATATATTTACAGAATTATTTCTTACTTTAAATTCAAATATACAAGTGGAAATAAAATACAATTTTATTTGTCTTATGGATTAATAAATACCTATAATTAAAATGACTTAAGTGCTTCAATTTTTTTATTTTTTTTACTTTAGTACTAAAGACACAAATAATATTCTACAAAACTTTAATTGTATGGGAATTGTATGGCAACCGCTTGGGGGGCTCAAAGTCGGTGAACAACAATATTTATCCCCATAAAAATATGTTTGTTATTTATAGAGCCCCAAGCTGTTTCCAATAGATGTCAAGAGGGTGATATGTTATTGAATTCGCGCTACCTTATTAATTCTATATATCTTGAATACATGTATGTCATCTCAATCGTGATTTTAAAATATAATATAAAATATACATAATATTAAGATTAAAAATTCTTCCAGAACTTAAGTGACTTGACTTAAATTTTCTTATTAAATTGAAAGGTTGTTTTTGTCACAAATATAATAAAATAATAATTTCAATAACTATTTGATTTATTTAATTGATAAACTATACAGTTTCGGTCACCACTGGTTGATCATCCTCAGTAGTTCTAAGATTGAAATGAAACATTTTATTTACAACGGTAAATCACTCGTATCCATAATAAGCATTAATTAACAGGAATAGCAGGGAATTGGACAAAAATTAAAAACAGAGTTTTTATTGAATGGGTCAGACGTTTCGTCGATTAATTTCGACTTCCTCAGTGGCTCATTCTATCTGCTCTGTCAAAAGACAATTCCACTACGCGACGAAACATCCTTTAATCTTTTTTATTATTTTAACTACAATGCATTGTTGGCTTGGGCCTCAATTGCTCAACTTTTTTACACTTGAACAATTAAAAACTTTAAATCACCCTTTCTTTGTCTGTTTAAAAGTAAAAACAGCATAAATAAAAGATTTCACTGTCGATGGTAACAGAATTGTTTTTATTTTGGGTTAAAAATAAAATAAAATGAGAGAGTCTTCTGTTTTTTAAATAAAATAATTTTTAATTATTTCTGGAGACTATAGTTTCGAAGGCATTGCCTTCATCATCAGTCTATCACAAATATTTCAAATTAGTTACAAATTAAGATTTATACATAGAAAATTTTGAAAAATATATAATGTCTTTTTCTTCATGTTTCTTCTTAGGAGATTAGAATATAACGGTTATATATCAGATGCAACTCCAAAATATGAAGACATTATATATTTTTCAAAATTTTTCTATGATAAACTGTATTTGTAACTAATTTGAAAATATTTGTGATAGACTTGATGATGAAGAGCAATGCCTTCGAAAACTATAGTCTCTAGAAATAATTAAAAATTATTTTATTTAAAAAACAGAAGACTCTCTCATTTTATTTTATTTTTAACCTAAAATAAAAACAATTCTGTTACCATCGACAGTGAAAATCTTTATTTATGCTGTTTTTACTTTAAACAGACAAGAGAGTAGGGCTAAAGATAGTTGAGCAATTGAGGCCTAAGCCAACAATGTATTGTAGTTAAAATAATAAAAAAGATTAAAGGATGTTTCGTCGCGTAGTGGAATTGTCCTTTGACAAAGAGTGATAGAATGAGCCACTGAGGAAGTCGAAATTAATCGTCGAAAGGTCTGGCCCATTCAATAAAAACTCTGTTTTCAATTTTTGCCCAATTCCCTGCTATTCCTGTTAATTAATGGTTATTATGGATACGAGTGATTTACCGTTGTAAATAAAATGTTTCATTTCAATTCTAGAACTACTGAGGATGGTCAACCAGTGGTGACCGAAACTGTATAGTTTATCAATTAAATAAATCAAATAGTTATTGAAATTATTATTTTATTATATTTGTGACAAAAACAACCCTTCAATTTAATAAGAAAATTAAGATTAATTTTTTAATAGGGATATGTTAACATATAACAAATTGTAATGTATTCGGAAAGATTGTAAATTAATAGAAAAATGATCAATTATTTAGAATAGTTTAGCTTCTATTACAAAGTGATCTATGAAGAGGCATTTTAAAATCAGAGTTTTAAGAAATGTTTTCTCTATCTAATACATTCATTTGGCGATTGAACAGTAAAATAATATATAAAAGGGCATTGCTAGGATTTTCCAAGCACAATATATTAAAGAATAATAGAATTCTAGCTCAAAGAACAGTAGAAGACTAAACTGTTAAATTCACTAGTCAATTGTCTCCCCCCCCTTATCTAATTAATACTTAAGTTTTTGAATCAGTAAAATCATAATGTTCATTTTAAGATTGAATACTAATGGCGAAAATCAGCATCAGCTAGAGGAATTAGGCATTGGTGAATAACAAACATATTCTTTTTGGGGGAGAGAAGTTGTTGATCACCTTATTTATTCTATCGGGTGAGTTTTTTACCTTGGGACAGTCTTATAACTCAAAAACATTGCATTATATGAAAAAAACTTTCAAATAAAAGTTTATTTATATCGAGGGGAAAACTAAACTACGCTATTGTTTATCGAACTAGAACAAGCTTTCATGGGTATTTAAAGGTCAACTTCTGTTTTTTAAATGGAAACCTATACATTTCTTTGCGGATCCTTAATCTTCAAAAAAAAACTGAACAACTTTCATATGAACTATTTTTTTATCCGACATCAAATAAACAAATGATTAAATCAATTAGATCTCAAAAAAAATTTCTAATAATTATTTTTAACAATTATTCAACTTAATTATCAAAAAATAATGATCAAATATTTAATTATTAAATAAATAATTTAATAATAATTAATATTTTAATAATTTTTCGACATTGGTCTGTGATATTCCAGAGTGTTATCGGAAGTCTTCTGGATGAATTCCAGTTCCAATTTTGTTATTTTGGCCTGTTGTAGTTTCTTCGAAGCCTTTACACTTTATGTTTTTTTAACAGATTTACAACACGATAAAATGAAGCTAGTGAGGGTGTATCCCTGTCAGGAAAACGCTCGGCATCCATTTGTCATTTCAATGGCAGCCCTATAACACTTATTCCACATTCACCATAAATTAAGACCATTTCAATTCTATCTTCAACAAAAAAATGCTCCATTTTTATTATGGAAATACAATATAACTATCTACTGGATTTACAAGAGAAATAAACTTTTTTAAGCTCAAGAATTTTAAAAAGATCTATTAAGTAGAATATAATCTCTTAAATCTGAGTATAACGAAGTTTCAATATCATTATAAACCATTATTTTCATTGTTGTGACTTTTCGATTTAATAATTATTTATTTAATAATTAATTATTTAATCATTATTATTTGATAATTAAGTTAAATAATTGTTAAAAATAATTATTAAGATTATTTTTTGAGATCTGATTGAGTTAATATTTTGTTTATTTGATGTCGGATAAAAAAATAGTTCTTATGAAAGTTGTTCAGATTTTTTTGAAGATTAAGGGTGCGTAAAGAAATCTATAGGTTTCCATTTAAAAAACAGAAGTTGACCTTGAAATACCCTTGAAAGCCTGTTCTAGGTCGACAAACAATAGAGTAGTTTAGTTTCCCCCTCGATATAAATAAACTTTTATTTGAAACTTTTTTTCATATAATTCACTGTTTTTGAGTTATAAGACTGTCTCAAGATAAAAAACTCACCCGGTATATATCTTGAATAAATTTCACCCATATTGTGATTTTCGCCAATATATAATACAAAGTGAAAAATGTTCATTTAAAATACTTTAATTTAATTTTTTTTTCTTTTAATGTTTTCTTAAATAAGTTGCAAACAAAAAATATAAATTTGATGAATGATCATTAATTTTAAGAACTTGTATATAAATCTCTGATAAAAATATTAATTTTGTTGATTATTTATAATAATTTAAATTTAAAAAAAAAAATCTAACAGTACATATTTAAATATACAGTGGATTCTGGTTAACTTGAACATATAGGGAACTTAACAGGTGGTTTGTTATGTTTTGTTATATTATATTAAATATTATGAATGAAATTTGTAGGAAGTATGAATGGGTGTAATTTTGTTTATTTGGTAGCCTTTGCCTGTACTGGCAATGTCCTATACCTTTAATAAATATAGCCGTTGCGTTTTTAGTGAAGATAGAGGATAGCAACTCCCCGTACCGCCCTTTAGGCCTCCCAATCAATTCCGTTGGGATGCAAGCAACACGACAGGGATTGAGACGGCTGTAAATATGCCAACAGCATACAATGTCACCCATCAGAGAATTAAATGCGCTACATGTTGATTAACTTCGGTGATCATGAGGAAACCGATGATTTGAACCTGCCAAAGCCGTTGGCAGGGTGTTAATAAAAGTATTATTATTGTTATTAAAATAATGGATGATTAAAATGTGATAACTGTTCATATATTATATAAAGAATTTCAAGATGAATATAGCTTTTAGTCTTTCGCCTCAGATTCGAATCACTTACTTCGAAGTTATGCTCGGCATTGGTGTGTTGACAAGTTGAGTGTGCAGAAATTTAATTCTTGTACTTAAATTGGGATTCATGCCAGCCGCCGTTGGTGGGGGTGGCGTTTTTACTTTTGATTGTAGCTGGCTATTCGGACTAGGTGGTCCTCCAGGAACACCTCCTCCAGCTCCGCTATTAGTACTTCCGCTTGTTTTATTAACAACACCGGAGTTTCCACCTCCGGTATTGTTATTCGAATTACTATTGCCACGGGTGGCGTTAACGTAACAGGCTAACGCGTCGCGTGGCTGATTACAGCTTTCGTAGAGAATTCCCAAAAAAAATAAAAGAAAAAAAATTAGTTAAAAAGAATATATAAAAATAGAAAATAAAATTGTTATAAATGAAATTAATGTTTATTAGTGAATGAATCGGAAATGTAAAAGACTTAAAATTGGAGAATGAAATATTTAAAAATAATTTTATTATATAGGTATAATATACAAAATTTCGACAAAGGATTTTGGGACAATTTAAAACATCAGCAACATCTCATAAGTTCATGGAGAAATAAACTCAGTGAGATAGATGGGAGTCAATATTGTAATTTTTAATTTTTATTATAGAAATGAATAAATACACAAAGGAGGACTCAGGGCCAGTTGTATGTCGGTTGGTAAAGGCTTTGTTAAAGTTGACAAAGGATAAAACCTTAGAATTCACCTTGTGACCGTCCGGATGGCCAATGAAATGACACTTACTTTTTTTTTTTTTTTTTTTTTTAATGCAATCGAATGCAAGAAGGGGTGCACCAGTAAAGATGTAGCCCCTATGGATCTCGAAAGACCCTTGCATTACCGAAGAGAAGGGAAAGTTGATTAAGTGAGAGGGTGTAGACGCAGGTGTCTATGCACCCTGGTTTTGAAGGTTTGAAGATCATAGGTGCTGGGAAAGATAGAGGCTGGGAGAGAGTTCCAGTTCCTTGAAGTCATGGGGATATATGTATTCGCGAATGAAGTGGTCCGGCACTTTTCCAATTTGACCGCGAAGGAGTGTTGGGAGTCGGCAAAACGTGTGCTGCGTGCAAAGCATGCTTTGGGGGGAATTATTGATTTTATCTCATCAGAGCACCTGCCGTGATAGTATCTATAGAAAAGGGAAAGGGCAGAGACATCTCTTCGATGAGCCAGCGAGTCGAGGGAGTCGGTGAGGGTGGAATCGTCAATTAGCCTGACGGCTCGTTTCTGAATTGCATCAAGGGTAGCAAGAGAATATTTTGAGGCTCCTCTCCACAGATGAGAGCCGTATTCGAGACAGGGGCGGATTTGGGCCTTGTAGATGGTGAGAAGTTGTGGGGGTTTGTAAAATCGCTTGAACCTGAATAAGAAGCCAATCTTCCTTGCTGCAGATTTCGCCACAGAGGAGATGTGTTCATTCCAAGACAGGTCAGATGTGACAGAGACGCCCAACATGGATAGGCTGTCACACATTTTCAGGGTATTCGAATCGATGTGAATATCAGGGAAATCTCGATTTTCGCGCCTAGAAATTAGACAACATTGCTTACTTTCACCTGATTGGCCATCCCGCCGGGCACAAGGTGAATTCTAAGGTTTTACCCTTTGTCAACTTTAACAAAGCCTTACCAGCCGACATACAACTGGTCCTCAGTTGTGAATGACTTTTCGAGCTCTACAAGAATTGTTTACAGAATTTATGATCGAAACCTTGAATAATATATTAATTTTAAATACCCACATGACCGAGCTTTGATAGGTAATTTTTCGTGTAGATTAAAAGTGTTTTATTAATATAATTTTATTTATACAACCACTTGTTTTGTTTTATTCATACTTAGCCCTGTTTTTACTCAAACACATGTTAATAATCAGTTTAATTAAAAAAATAAATAAACTATCAAAATGAATTTCCATGAAGTTGAGGCTTGGTTAGGTTGATTTTTTTTTTGTCTTTGAAATGGTTAATAAAGTTATTTGCATCACAATCTAAAACTTTAAGTTTTATTTTTCCTCACATAATAAAAACCAAAACTTACACTCCGATTGTTATGTTATAAAAATTACAATCATTAACAATCGGCCTATTTGTTGTAAAATTTAGTTTTTTATACAATCAAGATCTAAGCTTGAAATCTTTTTAATGAAATTTAATTTCAAGAACTCGGTGAATCAAAGATGATGATGCTAGTGAAAGGATGGATGTCCGTCCGTCTAGGTTGATGGAATAATTTTTGTAATCGTGATCTAACTGTATACTATTCCAATTTCTTAGTTACATGAGCCAAGTGAAAATAATTGCGTTGCTGAGTTAGCATATCCGCTAAGAGAAGCAAATAGTTTCCTCTTAGATGAATCAATCGAAAAATGAATCATGATTACAATCTTTTTTAAACGAAGGGTGAACCGAGATTGGAATTAGGTGTACACCGTCTTTGGAATTATGTGGAGTTATTTTGGAATTCATTAGATAATGACCCTTCATCTATTGTCTTCTACTTGGAAATGAAAGTGGAAGTAGGTGTATACGATATTAGGTCGCGGTTCACCCTTCGTTTTAAAATGAACGATTAAAAAAAGGAAAATTGATTAGTTCTGGCTGTAAACATTATCCTTTGGAAACGGGTTAAGTAATAAGAGATAAAAATATCTAATAGTAGTAGGATATGGGGGGTCAGATAGGCTAGGCGGTAGCGTGACAGCGAGCTAGCCAGGGGACCCGGGTTCGAATCCGACTCGAGGCATCCAGCTAAAATCTGACCCTCGGGGGTAGAGACAAATTTAAAAAAAAAATAATAACTAGTATCGTAATTAGGCTTATGGCTAGAAAGGCCGAAAAGCCAAAAAAAAAAAAAAAAAGTAGTAGGATATGAAAATTATTATTAAAATTACAAAGTGTTTTGCTGAGAGTAGCAGTTTTGTTAAACTTTAAAGAAATAGATAATATAAGTGCTTCTTTTGCTTGATGTAAATATTTTTATTTTACACTAGCTGCAAGGCCGGCCTTCGGCGGACCCCTAGACCCCCACCCCCCACATCCTGCCACCCCCGACCCCTCCCCTGCACCCCCACGTTACTTCCCCCCCCCCCCGCCCCTGCGCCCAGTGTTTTCATTTCTAGCCTTCTAGTGGCCAACATATTATGTGTACAAAATTTGGTTGAGTTTGGTCCAAGGGCAAGAATTTACATTTTTTCACTCCCCCCCCTTCTGGGTGTTTTTTTTTTTTGGGGGGGGGGGGAATTTTTTTAAATAAAAGTTGTCAGAAATCACATCCCTACAACTTTGCTCAAAACAAAATTTGACATAGAGTTAATAGTTTAGTAGTTATTAGATAATTTGAACTTTGTGCCCATCCAAACCCCCTTTTGGGGTCAAAATATCAAAACGTTATATAGCAATAAACGTAAGTTAGAAGACATCTGATCCAAATATGAAATTTCATAATAATCCCTTAAGCCCTTTTTACGGGAATCGTGAGCAACTTTTTGCGGAACCCACGGATACAGACAGATAGGAATTTTAGTGAGAGTGTTTTCGTTCATAACTTTGCTTGAAACGTGTGCAACCAAAATTTGGCGTGATTTGGACCAATGTACAGACAAAACCTTAAATTTTATATATAGATAAAAGGAATCGCAGGAAATTGGATAAATTAAAACACAGTTTTTTTTTTAGTGGCCCAGACGTTTCGTTAATTTATTTTGACATTTCGACAAATTTTAATTGTTCAAGTAAAAAGTCGTTTCGAAAATTATTGTGAGCCAAGAATGTGCTAAAGAACAATCAATGAATATAATAATATGATGTTTTGTCTTATAGAAAAACTGTTTTTGACAAAGAGTGATAAAATGAGCCACTGAGGAATTCAAAATAAATTGACGAAACGTCTGGGCCACTTAATAACAACTCTGTGCAACATTTATATTTTAACGTAGTTATAAATAAATTAAAAAATTTATTTTTCCAGTAGAAGACACACTCTTTTATCGTCTCGTTTGATTTATTAAAATTATGCTACTCTCGGCAAAAAGAAACTTTCAATTTAATTTTTTTGTCCTATAAATTTCAATGGTATACTCTAGTTTTAGTTTGTAATGTTAAGAGATGACCAATAATATTTTTTAAAAATCAAAGAGTTGACTTGATTAATTGAATAGATAGAAGTTTATTTATCAAAACTAGTAGACTATTAGATTATGTATTTAAATGAACCCTTAATGAATGGGATTATATATAAATAATTATTTACTTATCTAACAAGATTTTTTGTCTTGATTTAAAAATGATAAGAGCTCATCATCATAATGAGAACATTTCCTTTCTTACTTCCGATTTTTTTTTTTTTTGTTTATCAAAGACGGCATTATATTATGTTCCAGTATCTCAAGATATTTCCAGTTGACTTACCCAAATTAGTCCATGCCGCTGTGTGACTTTTATCTAGTTGAACTGCACATATGTAAGCTTGCAGTGCGTCCATAGGCTGGTTCTGCTGCTGGTAAAGAACACTGAAAGAAAACCAATTCAATTAGGATTAAAAGGGACATAGAAAGCGTTTCAAGTGCTTTAAAAGTCTTTGGTGGTCTCAAAATATATATAAATAGGATTATAAGATTTAGATAAAAGAGACGGTTGTCCAATAAGAAATACTGAAGAAAAATACCTATTAAAATAAAACTTTCTTTAATTGAATAAAATGTGAGTATAATCATTTTAATTTAAAATTTTTAATATTAATGGATAGTTTAATTTAAAATTTGAAATACGTATTTTTTGTTTTAAAAAAAAGCTAAATATAGTCCTTGAAAAAACAAAAAAACGAAGAGAGGTCTGGTACATTTTTCTCCTATGTTGAAAATGCAAAAAAAGCAGGTTCAAATTAAAAATAAATAAACAAGATTTAATTTAAATAGGTATTTAGAGTGTTGGGAATTAAAAATCAATATCTCGACAAGCCACTGTTGAAATTGTAAGTACCTACTTATTTAAAGGTATAGACGAGGTGTGAACCACGATTGGAATTAGGTGTAAACCGTCTTTGGAATTATTTTGGAATTCATTAGATAATCTATTGTCTTCTACTTTGAAATGGAAGTGGAAGTAGGTGTACACTATTTTAGGTCGCAGTTCACCCTTCGTGTATAGATATTGCCGTCAAACATAAAGAAAATAGAAAATTCTGAGGTTTATTTGCAAAATTGATAAGAACTTCTTTTTTATGTAAAAAAAGGTAGATATATGAAATATTAATCCCAAGTAATGAATTTGAAACTCAGGTTTTAAATATCAGCTCAGGGGAAAAACAGATAAGTTTTGGTAAAATAAATCTTTTCTGGTCCTTTTTCAAAAGCTTCGTCTTCATATTTTGGCTATAGAACGTCTAATTTAAGCAAAAATTTAGTTCTGATCTGATACCACCAAGCTAGTCTCATATTTCATTTACTTGATTTTTTATGTAAAAGTGATTTGTTTTGTCTAGTAAATTGTTAAATGTAAAATCTGTTTTTTAGATCAAAAGAATGTTATAGTACACAGGAGTTTTTTAACGGGTTATAATGGTGTTTCACAAGTAAAAATTAAAATTAAAAAAAAATTTTAATTATATTTTTGGAGTTTTATTTTAAATACTCTATACATATTTCGAGTTTTTAGCCCATCATCAGGAGTTTGAGTTTACAAAAGACTGAAGAAAAATTTTACAAAACTCTTGACGATGGTGTAAAAACCAGAAATATGTAAGAATATCTATCTACTACTCTTATTAAACGAGCAAAAATTGTATATATATTTATATATTTGTATCTTAGTATTATTTTGAAAACGGCTCTACCGATTTTGATGAAACCAACTCTATTAACAAGTTTTGAGGATGAGAAAACGATCATGGCTAGGTCTGGACCTCGACAAATTTCATCTTAATTGATCGTTTCTTAATTAAAGTAATTATTTATAGATGAAAATCTCAATAAAAAAGTTTGTTTACATTTTTTTCAATTATCTTTTATTTATTGTTTTTTTAATTTTAAAACCCACTAATAGGTTATGACAAATATTATTATATTATATTAAAATTAGGAATATTTTTTGTTTTTAATTAACAGGTGTCTAAATCATAACATTACAGGTGGATTCATAACAAAACAGGTGTGTTTACAAATAAAGTGGTTGAAGTGGCTTTTTTTTATATAACTTGGAAACAAATCTTATTTAATTTTATGTTTTTATTTCAGATCCTATATGATTATTTTTTTTTATTATTATTTTCCTATTTATTTTTTTATCATGTTTATCAATATGAACGAATGTAGGCAAAAATTGGTGTACGAGTAAACAAATATACACATATTTGTGGACCACTAGAAAGATAGAAATGCAAAAACTGGGTGCGGGGTGGGGTGGATGTGCAAGAGGTGGGGATCCGGGCGTGGGTTGGGGGGGAGTGGGGGTGGCGATGCAGTAATTTAGTTACCGTGCATCGCTCGGTGGCTCCAGGTACTTTAAAATAAAACTCCAAAAATATAATTAAAAGAATTTTTTAATTTTTATTTTTACTTGTGAACCTGTTAAAAACTCCTGTGTTTATAGTAATATGTTTCACTATAAACCAACACCGCTTTCCCTAAATGTTAATGTTATAGTAGGAGGGATTAAAAGATATAAAGGAGAAAATTGTTAGAAAAATTTAGCTTACCCTATTGAGCACCATGTGTCTGCGTTTCCTTCACTTTTTTCAACAGAGTTTCGATATGCGATAAACGCGTCATGTACTTTTCCAATAGAGGCGTAACAGCGTCCTAGCAAATACAATGACTGGCCGCTTTTTGGGTCCGCTTCAATACTCTTTTGAAGGCAGTGGATGGCGAGAGATTCCCGTTGTTGTTTGTCGCCAAGACTATCGACACAATGGTACATCCATCCTAATTGTCGGCAAATATCAGCTCGTAGTGATTGGGTAAGTTCTTTGTCTCGAAGTAATTGTTCGAAAGCGTCTTTTGCTGTTTTGCTCTTGCCCTGAACTTCGTATAGATGTGCGATATGAAATCGGACTGGAAACACAAAACAACAAGTGGTATGTTAAATAAATATCGATTACTATAGTGAGATAAACAATCAAGAGAAAATCATTGAGGGTGTCCTTAGCTTGATACAAATAAACATAAGAGAACATGATGAATTATAGAGTATTCTAGTGTTTAGGAGTGAGAAATTAATATAAACCATCTTTTTTATGTTTAGCTCCGAACGAAGGAGCTAAATATAAAAAAGATGGTTTATATAAGAGAACATGTTTTCAAATTAAAATGAAATAAATTACATTATATTCTAAATGTTTTTTGCTTAGACCTTAGAGTTTGTTTAATTTATAATTAGAGACGGGATTGCTATGCAATTGCATATTTTGTTTGCCGC
The DNA here is from genome assembly GCA_024734495.1 of Forficula auricularia. NCBI lineage: Eukaryota > Metazoa > Arthropoda > Insecta > Dermaptera > Forficulidae > Forficula > Forficula auricularia. Next base: position 6,081,613 of record JALMQS010000089.1, read on the forward strand.
CACATACGACCCAGAGGATCAATTATCTATCCGAATCATGCATCTAGGATACTCTGGGTTAAATTTTATACTGCATATTTGAGTAATATTGCATAAAATTGCATATTTGTAGAATTTTCCATAAAATTGCATATTTGAAGGATTTTTTTCAAATATTGCATATTTCAAGCCAAATACAGATTTTTTAAAAGAAAAGCTTGTTAATATAAAAAATAAAAGCAATACAATACAATCGTGTCTGTTAAATAAAACTACCCTCCGATCCCCGTTTTTTGTTCACATTTTTTGAAAAATTATTGTATTTATTATGTTGATTTTATTCAATGGCACCTATTATTTCTTTGAGTTTAAACATTTTTTAATATAATGAGAATTTTGTGCAATTTTTTACGAAATAAAAGTGCATATTTGACACTTGGTCTCTATAGCTTACTTTATCATTTTATTTTTTCATAGAACTCCTTCAAATATATAGTCTTTTTGTATTCAATATTAGTTTTTTAGTGTATAAAAAAATTTATTTTGCTATATTTTACTGCATATATTTGCATATTTCAACGTATTCTGTATATTACTTGCATATTTCAGCATTTTTACTGCATAAAAATCCGGTCTCTATTTATAAGGAATAATTTTAAGAGTAAGCATTTTACATGAATAAGTAAAGGTAACCCTTGTATAACAGAGAAGTTACTTTATACCCAAATTCCGCGTTAAGCAAATTGTGTTATCCCAAACTTACAAATTCTCTAGAAAAAATCCCTATTTTTCGCATTTTACGAAGTAAAATTACACGTTATTCAGAAACAGTCCTTAATTTGTAATCGCGTCATATCAAACCCGTGTTATAAAAGTACCGTGTTACCTATATTTATGTATATATATTATCTATTTGAAACTATAATTTACAAGTCTTTACTTTCCCATTTAGTCTACTATAAATATTTAACAAAATATTTAATAGATCATGGACTAGTGAGGTGCATGTAACTAAGGGTGGTTGACTCACACCAAAAATCACCAAAATAATTGAAAATAATCTAGTTACACCAATAGCATAAATCAGAGTTTCTTATACTTTTTAAATTGGTGACCCCATTTTGACTGAAAAGTCATTGTTGCCCTATATTTCGCTACATCAAAATTCAGTTCCGTGACCCCGAATGGGGTCGCAACCAATGTTCCCTCTAATTTTTTCGCTTACTGCATGGTACAATAGTATTTGGGAGCAAAAATGTTCAAAACGTATGTAAAAGTGTGCAAGTGGGGGGAGGGGGGTTTGACCCTCTAAATTTTACTTTTTTTTCTGAAATTTGGATTTTTGCCATTTTTAGGTGGAATTCTTTTATAAAATGAAATAATAAAAAAAAAAATATTGAACAAGCCCATTGTGTGCAGAATAGAAAAAGGGCTGCGCAACTTTCGAGAAATTAGTGGGCGGCCTTAGAGGGAACTTTGGTTGCGACCCACAGTTTAAAAAGATTTAAAAATGTAGGTTACCTATATTTAAATATTGATTGATTAGAGTTTTGAGAACGATACTACAGTTTTCGTATTCCATAATATACAATATAATGCACACTTTATCAAACAAAGGGTTTATGTGCTGGTCAAGGTCCACGAATAGTTAACTTTCAAATGACTAACATTTGCTCTATTACGGGGATTATATACATAAGAATAAATTTCATGTAACATGATATTAATCTACTCAGGTGGATTTTATTAAATGAATTAAAAGTATTCAAATAGAATTAAATTTCAAATTATAAAATTTAATACCAATTGATAATATTATATTCCTGATTTTTATCTTTTATAAAGCAAGGTGTTTGTTATTGGATCAATAATTAAATCGTCATTAGGTTAAAACCGTTCAAGAGCACTCACTCACTGTAACAATTCGAGTTTATTATTATTTTTTTCATCTGAAAACTATGAAGCTAGAAAACCTAAAATTTAAGGTAGTTGTTTCGCGACAATACTAGCAAAAAGTTAATGCTAGAGTATATAGAACAGACAATAAGGATTCATAATTCATAAGACCAAAACGTTTTGCTGTTTATGTACCACTACTAGCCAATCCCGTGCTCGTTTGAGAAATCTGGCAACAATGTCCGAGCTTGAATATTTTTATCATAGAAATGACAGATAAAGTACATTATAAACAAAAAGTTTTTAATAAGCGATTGAAAGCTGTTACGACAATGGCTGAAGCGCAAAAAAGTAAAAAAACCAGAAAAAGTACTAAAGTTAACACACTTTTTTGGTTAAATAAATGCGTTGTTGCCAGCTTGTTTTTAGTGTAAATTTTCATTATACATTTTTCATTATTTATTCATTATTATCTCAGAAACTGTGTTGTAACTATGAATTAAAATTTTCTTAAAAAATGTTTTAGTTATTGTTTAATAGTTGTTTATAACAATAGTAAGAAGAGTTTCTTAATTATAATTAAATATGTATGTAAACTTTCCGATATCCCGTATAGTCCAATGTATAAGAGTCTGAAAAACTCTATCTTTGGAATTTAATATCTCCGGAACTACCTATATCGGTCATAAATTTCGTTTTGCCACCAATCGATGCAGATGTATTTAAATAACAATCTGACTAAATCCTAAGAAAACCGGTGAAACAACTACCTTAATCAGTTCCTTGATTTGAGAATAAAAACAAATCTCTCAAACGTTATGATAGAAAAAAGAACTTTCAACGACCACACTTTATCGTTTCATATACAGAAAGAATCATGATGGAAAATTTTTGTCCTCGTTAGATATTTCTAAAACACGAATAAGCAAAAATAAAAAATAAAAGGAAAATCGCGGAGCGTAGGTTCTAAGTAACGAGTCAATGTACTGTAGTATGCTAAATGTGTTAAATGAAAACAACACGCAATATTCTCAGGAAGTGTACAAGTCGCGTCCCATTACGTTGAGTACTTTTTAGAAAAACATTGGTGCATTTTAATCTGACTAGGCTTTTAGGACTAGTGCTTAATCTAAATAAAGGTTTGAAATTTGCAATTGATTAAATTTTTTACATTTAGGACCGGTTGCATGTCGCAAAGTAAATGCTTTTTACCACTAACCAAGGTAGATGGTAAATGGAGTGACTGGGATGGCCAATCAGAAGCACAGGAACTTTCAGTTCCTGTCATCTGATTGGCCATCCTAGTCACTCCATTTACCATCTACCTTGGTTAGTGGTAAAAAGCATTTACTTTGCGACATGCAACCGGCCCTAAGTCTATTGAACTAGTTTTTTTATTGTGATTATATTTTTCGAATAACTTGAATTATTTTCTCTGGAAAGTAATTAACAATTAAAAAATAAATAGATAAATAAGGGCTAGACTAAATCAAAGAGTGTGTTTAATTGAAAAGTTTTTGTTTTGCCGAAAGTAGCAGAGTTGTTGATTCACAAAGAGAAACAAAGAGGTTGTCCTCTGCCTGATGCAAATAAACATACACACATATATATCGAGATGATATATCTGTATGTTTTTATTTGTTTGAGACTATAGTTTCGAAGACTTGGTCTTCATCCATCATCATCATCATTGAGTATACAGTCCTAAGACTGGTTTGATGCAACAATCCGTCTCCACTCGACTCTGTCCCCCGCCAGCTGTTTAACCTCTCTAAATGTCTGGCATCCCATATCCCCAATTATTTGGTTGAAATATTCTAATCTGGGTCTTCCCCTTCCCCTTTTCTTTCCCACCTCCCCTCCAAGATATCCCTAAGCAGTCCCCCATGTCTCAGTGTGTGCCCCATCATCTGACCTCTTCTCTTCTTCAGACTCTTCCACAAGGTTCTTCTTTCTCCGATTCTTCCAAGAACTTCTTCATTTGTAATTTTATCCATCCATTTGATATTCATCATTCTTCTGTAGCACCACATTTCGAAAGCCTCCAATCTCTTTCTCTCCGCTTTTCCAATTGTCCAGGTTTCACACCCGTACATGGCTATGCTCCATACATATGTCTTCAATAGCAACTTTCTGTTTGCTAAGCTGATTGAGGAGGAGCATAGTAGTTTTTGTTTTGAATTAAACCCCATTTTTGCTTGGGCAATTCTTGATTTAATTTCGTTTTTGCTCCTCCCATCCCATGTTATTTTACTTCCTAGGTAGCGGAATTCCTTAACTCCTTCTAGGTTTTCTTGGTTAATTTTGATGCATTCCTGTCTCGTTTGTTCTTTTTTTGTACATACTAGGACCTTGGTTTTATTCTTGTTTATTTTCATTTTGATTTCTTCTATTAGGATTTGGTTAATTCCATTCAAGGCGTCCTCTAATTCTTTTTTATTGCTTCCTAGAAGGGCAATGTCATCGGCAAATCTTAACATAGCGATCTTTTGACCTTGGACCTTGGATTTCTATACCTGTATCATTTTTGGTCTTCATCATCAGTCTTTTTTAATTATAAATATTGTTTTTCATGGAGTCAATACCGTATGGATAAGAAACAAATTTTCAATATCCATACGGTATTGACCCCATGAAAAACAATATTATATAATTAAAAAAGACTGATGATGAAGACCAAGTATTCGAAACTATAGTCTCAAACAAATATATATATCATCTCGATATATTTGTGTGTATGTTTATTTGCATCAAGCAGAGGACAATCTCTTTGTTTCTCTTTCTGAAAGAGTGTGTTGTCTGCTTGATGTTGTGACAGGAGTAATGGCCTTATTAGTGTCGCTATAATTGTTGACAGCCTGTCAGACCATTCTAGCTCGTAAACTAAATAAGATACAAATGAAATTTGAAAGTTGTATAAGAATACATTTTCCCCGAAATCAAAAATAGGATTAAAATTCTAATCAAATTATTATTTTGGGCAGAGTCGCATTTCTTCCTAGGGGTGGTTCTTATTTTTGATATTTTCGAATTTTTAAGCTGACAGACGCTCATATAGTATAAAATAAATTAAAAAAAAAAATATCCCCCAAGTTTCAAGTCACTATCTCAATTTTAACCTGTCCCGCATAGTGATGCAAGTTTCGCATCCAATTAACATGGGGTTTTTGGCATTGAACAATAATTTTTTATTCCGGGCAAAGTAATAATGGTTCAAAAAATTCGGTAGACTTTATTCTTATAATAGTAGCTAACATTCAGAATTTTTACAGATTTTTAGCTATTATAATTTTGGAGTCTATAACTTAGTAACACTAAAATATAGCATGATTTTATCTAGCTGTAACTCCAAAATTATAATAATTATAATAGGTAAAAATCTGTAAAAATTCTGAAGGATAGCTACTATTATAAGGATAAAGTTTAATGAGTTTAAAATTTTTGAACCATTACTTTGGCCGGAATAAAAATTTGATCGTTCAATGCCAAAAACCAAATGTTATTTAATGGGGAAACTTCCATCGTTGTGCGACAAAGGCTAAAATTGAGATAGAGACTTGAAACTTGGGGGATTTTTTTTTAATTTATTTCGAACCACATGAGCCTCTGTCAGCGTAAAAATTCGAAAATATCCAAATTAAGGACCACCCTAATGGGCACCCCCTGTTTTATATTAGAATTATTATAAATAAAGTACCTGGGTCACCGAGCGATACTCGGTAACTTTTTGCTTCAGTTAATAGCTATATATTAATCCACGAAACCCCCCTCGACCCCGGACCCCCACCACTTCACCCAACCTACTGCACCCTCTCACCCTACCCACCACATACCCCCCCGCCCCCGAAACCCCATACCTTCCCCCGGACTCCCCACCGCCACTGCAACCCACCTCCTGCACCCCCACATCTACCCCTCCACTCACCCAGTTTTTGCATTTCTAGCCTTCAGTGGTCCACAGATTATGTATATATAGGTATATAAATAAATACGGTATAATTATTTTTTTAAATTAAATAACATTTTTGAGTTCATCAATTAAATTAATATTTGTGGGATTTAAAACTCGATTTTTAATCAATTAAATCTCCCAACTTTTAATATATAATAATAATTATAATGATCTTATTGTGGGATATAAAATTAAAAAAACTAATTATTTATTAAAAGGAAATTGAATTAAAATGTAATTATACATTTTTATCGAGACCTGTGAATAATTATTTCAATTAAAAAAAAACCCATCAAAAACAACTTAGCCGAAGATGAGACCGTGACAGATCGAATGTCCAAAACAAAACCCTCCTAACCAGTGAATTTCATCCAAATCGTTAGAGCCGTTTTCGAGAACCCGACCGGATATATATATACATATATAAACATTGCTCGTTTAATATAATAAGATAAGATATAAAATTGCAAACCTAAGAAAATAATATAAAAATACATACTTTCTAGTTTGGTAAAAGTGCAGGGACTTGTATCAATGAGAGCTAATTGAAAATGCTTAAGAGCTGATTCCCAGTCGTTGTTCACTTTGCACATAAGCCCCAGCCGAAGGTGGACTTCATTGGCTCGACAAAATCCGGGAGCCACATAGAGAACTTGTTGAAATGATTTGATTGCCCTGGAAAGAAGAAAAAAATAATGAATTAATGAAAAGAAAATTAAATGTAAATTAAATAAATTATCTTAGAGTATTCTATAAACAACTAATTTTTATTTAAGTTTTACTTGGCCAAAAATGTATCAGCGATAATATAATATTTCAAAAAGGGATACGTAAGATTATTTTTATATAAAAGAATAACATTACTATACCATATGTATAATTAAATATTTTACAAGTTTTCGAATTATGGTATTTTTTGGCGGGCCGAAGGTTAAATTAACCTGGAACCAATTTTTACTAAATTATTGGATTAAATTTAGCTAAGATAGGCTTTTCAGTTAAGTTTCAATGGTGAAATACAATTATTGTATGTTAAAAGTTGGTTTGAGGTGAATTTAGGAATAGCTTAATTTAAGTTTGGTCAGTAAAATCAGGTGTATATTAAATCAATGCTTCTTAGGGGCCAGGTGTATGTCGGTAGGTAAACTCTTTTTAAACGTTGACAAAGGGTAAAACCTGGTGGCCGGCGGGATGGCCAATGAGATGACAGGCACTTTCATCTGATTGGCCATCCTGTCAGGCACAAGGTGAATTTTAAGGTTTTACCCTTTGTCAACGTTTAAAAAGAGTTTACCAGCCGACATAGAACTGCCCCTTAAAATAGTGGGCCCCGAGCCCCTAGGGGACCATGGATTACCCGCAGGGGGGCCGCAAAGAGTCGCAAATGTAACAAATAAATTATTATTGTTGAATAAGTTTAAATACTTGAATGCATACACTCATTGATTAAAACATATTAACCGTGTTTATTTTTTTTCACGCTTTTACCGTTAACCTTAGTAAATACATGCATTGACTAGTAAGTGTGCATATACGAAATTCAAAATTATAAATAGTTTTTTAACCAATCTGAAATAAAAAAAAAAAAAAAAAAAAAATAGGGGGGCCGTGAAATATTGACTCGGGTCCAAAGGGGGCCGCGACTTCAAAAAGTTTAAGAAGCACTGTATTAAATAATAATTAATTTGAGTCCTGCTAGAAGATAGAGCAGACTCTGATGACGTAACAATTATTAGTTTGCACCGAGGGGTGAACCGCGATTGGAATTAGGTGTACACCTTTTTGGAATTATTTGGAATTACTTTGGAATTCATTAGATAATGCCCTTTCATCTATTGTCTTCTACTTGGAAATGAAAGTGGAAATGGAAGTAGGTGTACAACGAGGGGTGAACCGCTATTGGAATTAGGTGTACACCGTCTTTGAAATTACTTTGGAATTCATTAGATATCATATATTCATATATTCATCTATTGTCTTGTACTTGGAAATGGAAGTAGGTGTACACGATTTTAGGTTGCGGTTCACCCCTCGGTTTGCACTTTCAGTTGTGTTTTAAAAGTCAATGAAGCCATTAGATTTGTATTAATTAAAAAAAAGGAGGAAGTAGGAAATTTTTTTCAAAGAAAATATACATTATAGATTCGTTTGACAAAAAAATTAGTAAACTGTAGTTTATTAAGGAAAATATTGGACAGAAATCTGCTTAAACATGGTACTTGAATACAAGGATGAAGTCCCCTATATATTTAAGAGTTTTGAAAATTGGGACTTGAGAGAAAATTAAAGGCATTTTTTAAATAATATTATGCAATTGAATTCGATAACATCCCTTCTTTAGAGAGTTTACTCTTTAATTCTAGAGATATTTAATGGTTTTGAAGATTTTTTTTTTAATATGATGCTCAGAAAGAGAAACGAAGGGAAATGATATTCTCTTGGAAAATTAAATAAAAAAATGGAAAGATCATCCCCCTTATCAAGCTAAGCTTTAAACGAGATAATGTTTCTCGTTCGTTTATCTTATTTTCGGCTTCCCAGTTGGAATGATTGAAGTAGAAGAAAAGAAGATGGCTGTTCCGGCATTTCTCAAGTTGCTAGGCAACCCCAGGGGGATTTCGAATTCGGGGAAGGTCGAAACGTCCACGTGCTCAAGCTATTTGGACTAGGCTTGAACCAAGATAGAAATAGCTTGGCGTGTTTAGAGTGCACCAGATGACTTTCGTCTATCCCACATTTAGAACAAACTAATATTGAAATAAAATAATTAAAAGTAATATTAAAAGTAAATTTATTTATTTCAGTTTTTGTTTGTGAAAGAACGGATTCCAAACATGTCAGAGTTGTTGATTTTTAAGGGTAAATCAAAGAAAATGCCTTCTGTTTTGGATGCAAATAATGTGTGATGTTTATTTGCATCTAGCAGAGGACACTTCTTTGATTCACTTAAAAAATCTCTTCAAACATACATATATTTCTTTCTTCACCGACATACGATTTTTTTTACTTTACCATCAAGTATTATAAGTAATCGTGCATGAAAAAAGTGTTTTTTTTTGCTTCTTTTTTTCGAAATATCTCAAAAACGGTTTAAACTATTTTGATTAAAAAAATTGAGCGAAACCATGGCATTTCCCTCTACAAAAAAGCCCTAATAAGTGAACATGGAAAAATTATATTTTTAGAGATAAAAACTATTTTGACTGTACGTTACCAAATTTTTGTGGACGAGCTAGCTCAAAAACTAGTGTGAATATCAAAACCAAATTTCACAAGTAGTTTTGGTGCATTGAGATTAAGAGCTGATTAGATTTTGGTGCATATTGACCCAAAATTAAGGGGGGCGGGGGGTTAAAATTTAAAATTATAATATTTTCAAACTAAAAAAACAAGAAAAATGAAATATACTATAAAATGAACCTATAATAACGAAAATATATTTTTTCTGGCGTCAAAATTAGGGGGGAGGGGTCAAAAAATAAATATCTAGGCCCTTGGACCAATCTCAACCAGAAGTGTATGGTAAAGTCAAGTGGATGGCCACATCAGAACGAGTCAATTTATTTTAATATTATGACTAAATATGATTCTAGATATAGGTATATACTAAAATTATAAAAAATCGTTAAGCCCGTTTTGTAGGAATTAAAAATAAATGACTGGAGTAAAGAGGCACTTCCGGACATAAATTTCTTTTTTAAAATTCATACGCATTAAAGAACATGCAATTATCTATAAATTAAAAAATAATTTTTAAAAAATCGTTCGAACCGTTTATCAAAATATAAAGAATAAAAAAAACCTTAAAAAGCACGGTTAGTGAGGGGTGCTCTATAAATAATTTTATACAATTATTAATTAGACAGCATAAAGATAATTCTTAAGAAATAATGAAAATGAAGAAAAAAAATTACTAGAGCGGTTAAAAAGAATACGAAGAACCTTAAAAACAGCGAAATACAGGAGTACTTCAAAGGGGTTGTTGAGTGATATGGACCAAAACCTTGGTATGATATCTAGAACAGAAACTAGCTTAAGTTTTGGATTTCATATATCTGAAATTTACTGTATTTGAGTTAGCGCGACTACAGACACTGATACTGATGTTTCCGGGTCTTAAAATCACTAAGTGAGAATTTAAGGTAAAAGCACCAGTAGTGGGCCTGTACCTGTAGTGGACCAGATGCAAGAAAAGTGCAAAAATTAGCTTATCCAACTTTGAGTATGAGCTTTATATAGCGCAATTTTTCAAAGTTGGATAAGATAATTTTTGGATTTTCTTGCATCTGGCCCATTACAGGTACAGGCCCACTACTGGAAGCGTTTACTTTATGTTGAAAACTTACATTCTAAAACCTAAAATCGGCAGTATTTTTTTAAAATAGAATTCAAAAATTGAGTGTTAAATTTATAAAAATTGAAAATTTCATTATCCAGAGATTATTCTAATAATCATTTATACTAAGTAAGATATAGGCAGGGATTAAATTTTTTTCAAATTTTACCTTGATACTTGCAAGGTATATATAATATATGGCTATGTTAAACAGCTGGACGAAAATCAATCAATCCATTTTAGAAAATTGAATAAATTTGCCTAAGGTGTTCGCTGCGGATTTTATCATGCAGGGTCTTAAATCAACTCGAAGACCCTGCATGATAAAATCTGCAGCGAAAACTTTAGGCTTCAGGGCATAGTAGAATGGGTTCATGTAAGAAGAAGATGTTGGGCTGCCCATGTAGACAGAATTCAAGACGACCGTTTCCCTAAAACATTGGCAAAAAACCGTCCCGAGGGGGTCAGAAGCCGAGGAAGATCGAAGAAAAGATTGAAACAGAGTTATGACCCTGATAACTGAATATACAGGGTGGTCCCGAATTCATGGTACAAACTTTAATGGTTGGTACAGGACATTGTAACAATGAGTTATTGTATAGGAATGTATAGTGTAATAAGTATATGTAATATGTAAATGTATGTATAGTGTAATAGTAATGTAGTGTATAATGTATGTATAATGTATAGCCGTTATTTCCCCTGTTTACGCCTCACCGCGTCACTTGCGACTATACATTCCTATACAATAACTCATTGTTACAATGTCCTGTACCTACCATTAACGTTTGTACCATGAATTCGGGACCACCCTGTATGTTGGAGAAACAGGTGTTGGGACCTGTATAGACAGTACAGAGCTTGATACTCTCTTTCCCCTACATAGCCCCAATTATGCATTAAGAAGAACAATGCCATTCTATCCAGAGATGCCTACTGGTAGACATCCTGAAAGACATCCAGTCTTTAGACTCATTGTTACAATGAGTTGGCACCAAAATTGGTTAACCCTCAGGAATTTTCTTAGGAAATCAATAAGGTAGCGGCTTTATTCAAGAAGCTCACACTTACTTATGAATAATTAATGAAATGCTAATATAAAATTATGTAATGTGTTGATGTATGTAATGAGTATTGTTAATGTATTGTTGATGTATGTAATGAGTATTGTTAATGTATTGTTGTGTATGTAATGAGTATTGTTAATGTATTGGTGTGTATGTAATGAGTATTGTTAATGTATTGTTGATGTATGTAATGAGTATTGTTAATGTATTGTTGATGTATGTAATGAGTATTGTTAATGTATTGTTGTGTATGTAATGAGTATTATTGATGTATGTAATGAGTGTTGTTGATGTATTGTTGTGTATGTAATGAGTATTGTTAATGTATAATCTTATAATTTTGTAAATTGAGGCTTTTAGCCGTTGAAAATGAAATAAATAAATAAATATAGAAGAATAAGAAGAACAAGAATAAATTTTAAGTTAAATTAAATTTATTTCGCACTATGGTACACAAACAACCCCTATAAATTCGAGTGTAAGTAAAAAACAATAAAAAATTAAATAAAACTCAAACATGTAAAATGTACTCACGCAGGTGAATAGGAAAATTAAAAAACATTGTCCCAAGTCGAAATATTTCTTGGAAGTTGAAATGAGTTAACACTAGTCATAACGATAAGCCTAGTGGAAGGAAACTATTAGCACATTTCAAGAGAAGGGACATGACTAAACTCAACTTCAACTTGTAACCGGCTAGCGTGGGAGTTTCCTCTCTCTTCAAATCCCCTCCTCGTCTACCTGGGGGTGAACAAAAAGATGCAGGGACCCGAGAGAGAGAGAGAGAGAGAGCCCCTCCTAGACCCCTCGGGACACAATTCAATAGAAAAGAAGGTTTCAAACTATTTACCTTTCTCAATTAGAAGGACAAGTATGGGGATTTTTTGCTAAAATCTTTATACCTACGTTAATATGGGCTTTTTCCAGGGGAACGTTTAGTTGAGTTGAATGAGGAAATTCCCATCAGAGGAAAATTTTCATTGCAGAATGCAGTTTATCATCTTAATTTCTTTACTTTAATTAAAATGTTATAATCGCGTTTAAAAATTTATACTTATAATAATCGGCTTAAGATGGCAGCGCGATCGCTGTGATTGGCCGTGCATTGTTGTTAAATAAATGCGGGGGAATTCAAAAATAATTTGAAATCTAAAATTTTCAAACAAAAATACTAGAAAGCTGGGGACGGGGGTGATTATAAATTATTTTATTATAGCAGTGGTGCGGGGGGGAGGGGGGGGGTTACCGGAGCCCAGGGGTCCGGCGGCCAAGGCCGGCTTCCAGCTGATAATTAATATAATATAATAGAAAAAAATCATTTTTATCTTAAAAGCTTTTTTATAGGCCTTTTTTCCCTTGGCCTCGTGAACTAAATGCCCATTTAGGCAGTCGTCACAGATTCACGAAGAAAAGGTGTATAAGCAAATAAAATAACAAAATAAATAAATAAAATCATTGGATTATAGTTGGAAGCCAATGGATACTATATGTTTAATAAAGGAATCTGCAATTGGACCTCCTTGGCCTAGAGATCCTAATAGAATTTCTGTGCATGTGGGGGAAATAATTTTTTCCTTTAATATTAAGGTACAAACAATCAATTTTTTGACAGTATGTCTCACAGCCAAGAAGGACGTGGTTAATATCACCAATAGAAATGGAATCGCAAGAAGTATGGATTATCTCTGGCCGATTTTGTGTAGGTATGCAGGTGTTGTTGCACGGCCTAGTCTAAGGCCCGGTTGTATGTCGCAAAGTAAATGCTTTTTACCACTAACCAAGATAGATGGTAAATGGAGCCACTGGGATGGCCAATCAGATGACAGCCACTGAATGTGTCTGTAATCTGATTGGCCATCCCAGTGGCTCCATTTACCATCTACCTTGTTTAGTGGTAAAAAGCATTTACTTTGCGACATGCTAACCGGTCCTAAGTCGTATAATATGAACTTTCAGTTTTCGATGAAGCTTGAAGTTTTCAATCGGGATTCTCGGACATACATTAAAGAAATGAAGACCTTTTACCATACTTGATGTCGACCACAGATTCTGCCAATCCTTGTAAATTCTCTTCTTGATGATTGATCGAATTTCATTGGGCGTTAGATCAAGTGAGTGTGGAATACCATCGGTTAGACAGGCCAGCTTATCAACTTCCTCATTTCCCGTAATGCCAGTGTGATCCATAGAATTTCAATTTCTTTCCTATCAACCATGAGTTTATTTATTTACTCTATAATATCTAAAATAATATAGGAAGGGTTTTTGTTTATGGGGAAGTCATTAATTACCTTTAAAATACTCAACGAATCAGTACAGATCAGAAATTGGTTAAAATCATGAACATTTCTCTTATATTGCACAGCCTTCGGCTGAATAGATGGAAATTTCGGGAGGGAATTTTTAGGCCTTGCATGATATCAAAAGTGTATGGAACGGTATGGTGATTATGTAGAAAAATAAAGTAACTATGTAAATTTTTGAAACCATTAATAAAGTTATCGTTTTTTCAATTGTTTTCGTTTTATTACTGATCGGCCCTTTACTTTGAACCGCGCCTCGCAGAGCCTTGTGGTAGTTTGATTTCAGATAATTATTTGTCAGAATTGTTGGAACCGTTTTCGATTCAAAAAAAAATCGCTGTAGTCATATTTTTACAAATTAAACCCGTTAAACTGAAAATTTTACAATCGTTGGTTTAATTTAGCCTAAGAAGTGACCATTTCAAGTCCTCATAAGCGCACACACATTTTTAAAAAAAGACTTTAATCAGAGGGGGGTATATGCTCAATGCGACTAAGGCTTTAAAATAAAAAATTAAATAAATAAATTAAAAAACAAACACAGTCGAGAGAGTCCTGATAGTTGGAATACCTGAAGAGATTTGGACTTTATAAGCTCTCAAGGGATCAGGTGACTTAGGGAATGTTAAAAATAATGTGTTTAATATGATTTAAAAAGGATTATAAGTCAAATGTTAATTTTTTTAATAGATTAGAAGCTCATTGTTATACTGACCTTAGTAAAAATATGTACTAGAATACTCGCTGTAAAACAGATCTTAAAACTTCCAAGATAACTATTTCAGTCGCGAACAAATGTTTCCAGTCACTACACTATATGGTATTAGTTTTTGTTGATTTTCCGAATTTTATAAGTGATTAATTAAGAATTTATTTTGAATTGAAATTGTGGGAAAATTCACTTTAATACTTTTATGTCATAAAATGACACTTTACTACATGAAAAGAACTTTTTTGAGTGAGATGCATTCGGCTCTAAAAATAGTATTTTTCTTATTTTCAATGAATAATGAATTAGAAATCGAAAATTCGACCCTTTCAGTTAGAAAAATATTAACTCGAGAGATAAAATGTATTTTCACAAAGTCTTGTTCATGAATCAGAGTTAAAACGGTAGTGAAGCTATTTAAATACTTCGCATGGAATTACTCTGTACGTAGATATAAAATTATATAAATGTTTCCGAGGAGTGGTCTGGGAAAAACAGTGAGCAAGTGCAGTAATTTTTTCCTCGTGTAAATCGTCACAAGAGTGAGTGACTCGATCTATAGAAAGGTTAGTTCTGATTGATCTCTGCTTCAATGATTTCATCCTATGAAATTGTTATTTGTGAGTTAGACTAATTTTACAGAGGTTGATGTGATGATTCACCCAAATCAAGATGAAAACATCTGATTTAATCTTTTCTAGGTAATTTACATAGTAATATAAAGAAGAGTTATCAAATAATTTGATACTTTATCATACGAAATAGGCTAGGCACACCCAGTCGATTTTCAGTCGAGCCAACAATTTAGTTGGGTTGGTTTGAAATCGTGATGAATTATCAATTTATAACCAACTCTAATTAACTAACTAAGCTCGATTTTTTTTATCACAAGTGCTCATCGATCGATTTTGATTAAATAATCGAGTTGATCTGCAGTTGTGTTGTGTATGCACCTACATTAAACTTAATATACAAGGATAAGTCAAAAATTACTTGCACTTTTCATTCTACAACTTTATTAAACTAAGATAAGTGTACAACAGATACATTATTTTTCGATATAGTCTCCATCTTTAGCAATGTACTTGGTCCATCGAGCCACAAGCTTCCGGATGCCTTCCTGGTAGAAGGTTTTCGGTTGGTCATGAAGCCACTTTTGCACCGCATCCCGAACGTTCATTGAGTTCGTCGTGGATAATGTGATAGGCAGAACTGTGACTAATGTTTAAAGAAGATGCTACCTTATCTATGGTAACTCGCCTATCTGCTATAATCGTCCCTTGAGCTTGCTGAATGTTGTCGTCGGTGGTCGAAGTTGACGGTCGCCCAACTCCCTCTTTTTGTGTTACGTTCGGCCACTTTTAAACATTTCGATCCATAAAAAAACGCTTTTACGAGATAAAGCACTTTCCGCGTATTGTGATAAAAGTCTCCGGTGAATTTCAGCACCTTTCACATCCTTTGACCACTCCTCGTTGCCCCTCTTTGGTGGAATCTGATAGCGGAGCTGACATGCTTATGCTGTTGTAGCTAGACGACAACTGACGCGATCGTGATTAGATTCCGCACACGTGACGACAGATGCGCCAACTCAACGCATGCGCATGCGGCCGCCTCCTATCTTAGTTTAATAAACGTTGTAGAACGAAAAGTGTAGGTAATTTTTGTCTGATCCTCGTATTTATGTCCATCAACTAAGCTATCGCTCGACTGAAAATCGACGGTGTGTGCCTAGCCATACTTTTAAAAAAATTTTCTACGAATTCAAGTGCGGTTTGTTTAAGTCTTAGCCGATTGTTTCTAATCATTATTTATTTAGAATAAATGTTAATAAATTAAAAAGAACTTTTAAAGGGAAGTGAAAGGCAGGTTCTCACACCTCCGGCGGAAGTGTGTGGTTAGATGCCTATAATCTGATGCCTTTGGTAAGCCAAATATGTATATATATAAAATTAAAAAACTTTTTTACTAAGAATAACAGAGATTTTAATGTAAAAGATTGATCATATGGGCTTTAATTTTATCTCTAAGTTATTATTTCCTAAAACTTATTGGCTATTACGTATTAAATTATTATTTTTTGATAGGGCCTTCATCTCTCCCTTTTTTATTTTTTATTTTAATTATATTGATGTGAGAAGGAGATACACCAGAAGGTGCATCCCCTAAAGGCCTGTATGGGATGGCCCCTCCATCGTGAAAAGAACAGAGTAGAAGGAAAGAAGCCGGGATCACGGGTCAAATCTCAGAAAGTTAGATACAATCCAATTTACTAAGTTGTTAATCTCATGATGTGGTAACATAATTCGTGACATACATAACAATGCGTAAAAGCTAAGTTAAGTATAATAATTTAAAGTGTTTTTGTTGGGATCTTATTTAGTTGAGGAGTTTAAATAAGGGCTCTGACAGTAGTCAGAGCCTGCGTTTTCTAGGATATGCATTCAAATAGGACGCTCTGTACTGCGGATTGCCTTTACAGGCGTAACACTAATCTTTCGTTGAGAAGATAGGGGGCCACGGGGTCGGCATTCCGTGTCCTCAGATACCATTTCATTATTACAGGATTTGTTAAGTAAAATTCCATTTCATTAAATCAATAATCTGAAATTTTTTTCTTAAATCTATCTCAAAATGATCAAATTTCCCAAGAATTTACTTGAATGCCAAATCATGTGTTGTACAAAATACAATGGTTGATAAAATGGAAGCTAATTTGGACTCTAGTTTTTCCACTCAGTGGCGGATGTCACCGTAGGTCATTGCTGGGGAAAGAATAAACGAAATTTCTGAATAATTTTACCCTATGTAAATAATATATATATATACAGAAATTCCGTTGGATTAATAAACTCCTCTTTTTTTCAAAGTCAGTTAAAAACTAAACAATTTTTTTTTTGGCTTTTCGGCCTTTCGAGCCATAAGCCAATTTTCGATACTACTTTTTTTTTTTTAATTTGTCTCTACCCCGAGGTCAGATTTTAGCCGGATGCCTCGAGCCGGATTCGAACCCGGGTCCACTTGGCAGGTTGACACGCCACCCTTAGTCTAACCCTACCCCCACTAAACGAATTAAATGTGAAAATAATAATCACCTCTTTCAATTTAGTCCCAAATAATCCACGTCACGATTGTTCATGTACGAAGTGTTCAATAAGACTAGAAATATTCTGAAGATAGTCTGTTTATTATTATTAAGGTGACCAATCGTCCCCCTTTAGGGAGGAATAAAAAATTGATCAATGCCAAAAAAACCCCATGATGTTATTTAGATGAGAAACTTTCATCACTGTTCGGCACAGGTTAAAATTTAGACAGAGTTGAAACTTAGGGGATATTTTTATTTATTTATTTCGAACCATATGAGCCTCTGTCAGCGTAAAAATTCGAAATCCAAAATAAAGACCACCCTAGTATGCAAGAATGAAATTTGCGACCCCAATAATGTGGACATATGTAGCAATTGTGTGTAATCGTATTTCCTAAATATTTCGTTCTTATTTAGTTCCAACTTAACCATACTATTGTGCCATGTAACAAGTTGCTATTTGTATTAAACAATTTTGTTGATATTAACGATTTTTAATGCGTAGTCCGATCGACGAATGTTTAGTTATAATGTATCTGAGAATTAAGTTTAGTTATCTACGGTTAAATGAATATTTTTTGTCAATGTTATAATTTCTTAACAATATATTGGAAATATCTGAACATTGAATGTCTTCATATTGAATTTATCGATAATATCATTATAATCTCGATCAAATACGGAGATTTACAGATTAGTCTTCAAATATCGAAAAGGAGGACTTTTCGGGGAAGAACAGAACTTACAAAGCCAGGTGCCAAGGTAATGGTTCAAAAATTAATAGCAATGTCAACATAATTACAAAATAAAATGCTACAAATGTTTATCCTATGCATTTATCATATTATAGTTTATTATTATTCCAATGAATAAAATGTTTCTTTTCTTTACGATATTTTTTTCTTCAATTAATTTATGTCCTCCTTTTCATTGTAAAAAAGTTGGTCACCTTATTATTATACACTTTTCTATTAGCTTGCAATGTTGTATATTTATTTAAATAATTTTATGTTGGGCATTTTGTTTACCAAAAAGTAAAAAAATTCTTTTCTTTTAAATGAAATTATATAAAAATAAAAACATTTCAGTTTGTTAAATTCCGCAAACTTTTTTCACTTATAATTACTCGAGATCTTTTTTTTTGCCTTCTACGTTTTTTGTTAATAGTTTGCGGCATGCTAGTATTTTGAGCGGTGGTAGTAACGGTTTCCTGAATGGTAGTACGAATGGAACCAATGATTTCTCTATGATGTTCTTGGTCTAACTGAAGGTACGGTTTTAATGACGATGGATTGTTATGTCCCGTAATTTTCACGAGTTTTTGTTCACCTATACCACTCCTGGACAATTCAGTTACAGCGGCAGCTCGATTAGAATGGTTCGTAATTTTTACGCGCTTGACATCAAGTCCAATATTTTTCGCGGAAGATTTGGTCCATTTAGAGATTACATTTGTCTCAATGGGAGAATTTTTATACCATCCTTTTGAATTTGTTTTTTGCCAGAAAGGATTTGTAGTTAGAAAAAACTTTTCACATGTGATGTGGTTTTCCCGTCTTCCCATAATTTTTTTAAACAATCTTACTGGACACACACTTTCTTCTTCGGTGTTTGCAACCAACCATTTACTGTCGACCAACTTCTGATTCCTCAGGAACTCATTTCTGATGAGTACGTGGATTGCGACCACGGGGTTATCCGAGCTAAGTCTGACATTGCTTCCACTTACTTGTGTCAGGCTTCT